>SJYQ01000535.1:1560786-1579990 GCA_006410935.1 Redunca redunca | reverse complement strand
GGTGATAGAAGCAAGGTCTGATGCTGTAAAGAGCAATATTGCATAGGAACCTGAAATGTCAGGTCCATGAATCAAGGCAAATTGGAAGTGGTCAAACAAGAGATGGCAAGAGTGAATGTTGACATTCTAGGAAACAGCAAATTAAAATGGACTGGAATGGGTGAATTTAACTCAGATGACCATTATATCTACTACTCAGGCAGGAATCCCTCAGAAGAAATGGAGTAGCCATCATGGTCAACAAAAGAGTCTGAAATGCAGTATTTGGATGCAATCTCAAAAATGACAGAATGATCTCTGTTCGTTTCCAAGGCAAACCATTCAATATCATGGTAATCCAAGTCTATGCCCCAACCAGTAACACTGAAGAAGCTGAAGTTGAATGGTTCTATAAAACCTACAAGACCTTTTAGAACTAACACCCAAAAAAGATGTCCTTTTCATTATAGGGGACTGGAATGCAAAAGTAGGAAGTCAAGAAACACCTGGAGTAACAGGCAAATTTGGCCTTGGAATGCAGAATGAAGCAGGGCAAAGACTAATAGAGTTTTGCCAAGAGAATGCACTGGTCATAGCAAACACCCTCTTCCAATCAACCATATTAAAGTTAAATAAAGCAAAAGTTATGAATCTGTCAACTATATTTAAATAACCTCAAACCACTGCAACCTAGTCATACTCCCAAGAAATATACTCTGAGTCTGGAACTATGTATAAAAATCCCTTTTTGGCATCTATGAAGTATCTTAAGCTGAGCTGATGATGACAGTGGTCCCAAATGAAATGGTCAGATTGTGGGAAAAATATTCAGGAAAATCTGCAGACCATCCAGCCTTGGGGACAGTGATTGTAATGGCACTATGTTCTCGAAATCATCCTGCAGACATGGCACTGTTATCCCAGTTAGCTTGTCAAATCTAGCAGGTTACATCCTTTTTCATTAGCCACCCACATTTTTGGATGATGGATCCAGTTTGGGAATTAAACCAACAGGGTTAAAGCTTGGTCCAGGAATGTTTCTGACACCTCAGTTCTTTTATTGCCTTCCCTTATTGAAGACCTACCTGACCTCAACAAGAATTGTACCAACAGCCTTGTGCAAAGCAGACTATGAACCTCATTCCCAGTTTTATGATGGTAAGATCTAGACCCCTAACCCCCTTTTCCACTGATCTGATATGGTTATTGAGAAGGAATAAAGTGTTTCTGAGAACACATCTGTTACTGGTCAAGTTACTGTCCTGCTAATGAGAACTACCATTATCTAAGAGTTTAAATCGGATTTAATTCTACTTTCCAGTTTCAGACAAGGTGAAGTAGGTAGACTTCTCTATTCCTGCCACTAGTTAGAGCTAAAACTTGGGACAAGGAAGACTGAAAGGTTCACAGGAGGCAGAAGAGCTAGGGACCTTGAAATCCAAAGAATGACATGGTGGTGAGTTTCCTGGGGCATTTTGTTTGTTTGCTTTTCTTCAAATCTCCAGCACTGGGTGCTCAAGAAGCCTGTAACCCCAAAACACCATTAAGCACAGACAAAAAAACAACAACAAGGAAAGCCTATTTTCTCAGCCAGGCTGTTGTTCAGTTGCTAAGCTGGGTCTGACTGTTTGCAACCCCGTGGACTGCAGCACGCCAGGCTCCACTGGCCTCCGCTGTCTCCTGGAGTTTGCTCAAATTCATGTCCATTGAGTCAGGGATGCCATCTAACCATCTCATCCTCTGCTGCTCCTTCTCCTTTTGCCTTCAGTCTTTCCCACATCAGGGTCTTTTCCGGTTAGTCATCTCTTCACATCAGGTGGCCAAAGTATTGGACCTTCAACTTCAGCATCAGTTCTTCCACCGAATATTCAGGGGTGATTTCCTTTAAGATTGAATGGTTTGATCTCCTTGAAGTCCAAGGGACTCTCGAGAGTCTTCTCCAACACCACAGTTCAAAAGCATCAATTCTTCAGTGCTCGGCCTTCTTTATGGTCCAACTCCCATCTGTACATGACTACTAGAAAAACCACAAGTTTGACTGTATAGACCTTTATTTGCAAAGTGGTGTCCACGGTGCAACTGAAAATCACTCATCCAAAAAATAACCAGGAAAATCTCAACCTGCATGAGAAAAGACAGTGAGTAGATGCCAATACCAGAACTACACTGTTGTTAGAATTATCTGATAAGAATTTTAAAGTAGCTGTTAGAAAAATGTAACAACAAGCAATTATGAACATACTCAAAACACGTTTATAGATAAAAATTCAAAGAGAAGAAATAGAGAAAACCAAATGGAAATTTTATAACTGAAAAATGCAGTAACTGGAAAAAAAGTCACCAGATGAGTTCAACGAGGGTATGGACAGGGCAGAGAAAAGAATCAGTGAACTTTAAGTATAACAATAAAAATTATTCCGTGTGAGAGGAGATCCAGATGGCAGAGCAGAAGCACATGCAGCTCTTGGCCCCCAACAACCACATCAAAAAAACATCTGCATGTGGAGCACTTCTCACTGCCAGCAAACTGAAACTGGCAGAAAAGCTCTTATATAGCCAAGGCTATAGGGAGAGCCACACAGAGTCAGGATTGAAGGGAGGGGAAGAGGTCAGGCCAGGATCCATGTCTCTAGGAGGCCGACACAGAGAGAGAGAGAGGATCACACAGTCTCAGAGATCCTCTCTGGGAAATGAACAACTGAAACCACACACTGGGCACTCCACACCTGGAGTCCAACACAGGGAGGGCACGTTCCCTGAACACGTTTGAAAACCAGCTCCAGACGGACAGTGGAGTGGTGAAAAACCTCTACTCCGCTCCTAAAGGGTGATCACACGCTCACTTAATCACGAAGCAAGGCAGAGCAAGCCTACTGAAGCTGCCTGGGACCCTGACTGGCATCCCACAACTACCCCAGTGTGCATACTGATCTAAGCCGAGCACCTCCCGCTGACCCCTCTTGCGCTGCTCCACACTAGGGCAAAGGCTGCTGCTGCCAAGGAGAGAGCGCAGCTGTGGGAAGATCATACCCTGGGATGAAGTAGGATGTACTCCAGGGAGGCAAGGATGGCTCAATGTCTGCAAATCAACCAATATGATACACAGCAATTTTAAAAAGGATAAAAATCACATGATCATTTCAATATACATAGAAGAAGCATTTAACAACATTTAATACCCATTCATGATTTAAAGAAATTATCAAAATGAGTATAAAGGGAACATGCTGCTGCTGCTGCTAAGTCGCTTCAGTTGTGTCCGACTCTGTGCAACGCCATAGACGGGTGCCCACTGTCTCTGGGATTCTCCAGGCAAGAACACTGGAGTGGGTTGCCATTTCCTTCTCCAATGCATGAAGTGAAATTTGAAAGTGAAGTTGTTCAGTCGTGCCCGACTCTTAGCGACTCCATGGACTGCAGCCCACCAGGCTCCTTTGTCCCTGGGAGTTTCCAGGCGAGAGCACGGGAGTGGGTAAAGGGAACATAACTGAACATGATGAGGGCCATTTTTGACAAACCCACAGCTAACATCATACATGATGGTGAAAAGCTAAAAGCGATTTATCCTCTAAAATCAGGAACAAAACAAGGATATCCATTTTTACCGCTTCTATTTAACATGGTATTGGAGGCCCTAGATCAGTCAAGAAAAAGAAAGAAAATGAACCCAAGTTGGAAAGGAAGAAGCAAAACACTGTTTGCAGATGGCATGATGCAATATAGAGAAAACCCTAAATCTGCACACAAAAACTATTAAAAAAACTAAATGATTTCAGTACAGTTGCAGGCTACAAGATTAATATACAGAAATCTATTTCTTTTTTGTGCATTAATGATGAACTATCAAAAAAAGAAAATTACATCAGAAAGAATATCAAGGAATAAACTTAAAGAAGGTGAAAGGCCTCTACTCTGAAAACTATGAAATGTTGATAAAAGAAATTGAAAATGGTACAGAGAAATGGTGAAGGTGAAGGTGAAGTCGCTCAGTCGTGTCCGACTCTTTGCGACCCCATGGACTGTAACCTACTAGGCTTCTCTGTCCATGGGATTCTCCAGACAAGAATACTGGAGTGGATTACCATTTCCTTCTCCAGGGGATCTTCCCGACCCAGGGATCAAACCTGGGTCTCCTGCATCGAAGGCAGACGCTTTAACCTCTGAGCCACACAGAGAAATGGAAAGATTAAAATGCTCTTGAATTTGTAATTTGAAAACTCCTGAAAAAGAAATTGCCAGGCCTGGATATTTCACCAAAGAATTCTGCCAAATATTTTAAGAATGCTTAGCAGCACCAGTTCTTCATAATCTTTTTCAGAAAACAGGAGAGGAGGGAGCACTGCTTGAACGACTGGAAGAGGCCAATATCAGTCTGCTGCTGCAACCAAAGGCGGTGCAGAAGGAGACAGTGGTTTTATTTGCAATAGCCCCCAGTGTGGAAATTATCGAAGTGGAAATCACCTCAGTAGGTGAATGACTGATAAACCATAGGCATCCATATCATGGATGAAAGAAGATGCATTGAGACCCACAACAACTTAGATGGATTTCAAGGGCATTCAGCTGAATGGAAAACGGCCGTCTCAAAAGTTACATGCTGAATTATTCAATTTATATAACATCCTCAGAATGACACAAGCGTAGAGATGGAAAACTTCGTGATTTCCAGGCATTAAGGAAGTTGGAAGGAGAGTGATTATAGAGATGAACGATTATAGGGATGAGCGATAACCTCTGTAGAAATTTGAAAGTTCTGTTTCTTGATCATGGTGGTGGGAGACGGGAAAAGAGACGTGACAAAGTGGCGCAGCACGTAAGCCCGCGCCGCACCGAGCTGTCTCCGCATCCTGGCGCTGCGACACCGTCGTGGAACCACTGGGAGCCTCCAGGTTCAGGAGACACTGGCCCTCTCTGTACTGTTTTTGCAATCTATAATTATTTGGAAATGAAATTAAAAAAAATTTTTTTTAATCCTTCGATCTTCTAAACTCAGACTTTAGGAAACGTCAGTGTATTCCAGCTTCAGCAAGGAGCTAAGACTCTGTGCCGCTGCAGTAGGCGGAAAGCCCTGTCGAATGCGGTGTCCCCTTGCCTCTTCCTTCCGCCCGGCCTGCCGGAAGTGCCGCTAAATGCATGGCTTCTATCGGGGAGCTGTCAGAGTGCTCTCCAGGTGAGGCAGTATCGCATCATCACATGATCAGAGCAGAAGCTTGCTGCAGACTTCAAGCTGAAGTGATCCTGCTTAAGAGGATATGTTTTTTGAGGACAAGGATGTCAGTTTACCGAGACATTCTGGAAATATGAGTTGCACAGACTTTCCTGGTGGTCTAGCGCTTAAGCCTCTGTGTTCCCCCACTACACGTGGCGCAGGTTTGGTCCCTGGTTGGAGAACTAAGATTCTTCATGCCACACAAGTGTGGCCAAAAAAAAAAAAAGAAAGAAATTAAATTATTTTTAAAAATATGAGATATAGTAAGGCAAGAGATTTTGGGTTCTGAATGCCAGTATAACTCCTTTAGTTTTTTTTTTTTTCCAAGCTGAATTCCTGTGTTTGGTGGATGAACAGGAGCAGGGAGGGGTGGCTTATTCAGCTGTGGCAGAAGCAGGCACAGCTGAGAAGCATCTCTGCAAACCAGCTGAAAGGCCCTACAGCGAGATGTTAGGGGCTCTACCCAGCAAGCGTAGAATTGCGCTTCTCCTGTGGCTCTGAAGCTGTCATACTTAGCCTGACTTCAGTGGGCAGAAGTCATCCACAACCCCCACACCAGGTAACGGGCCCTGGAAGAGCTGTAGAAAGCCAGGTAACTCAAGGGCTCGCTCTTTCTTTAGCTCTTCTTTATACAGGACCCAGGACTCTGACAACCATGGGTGGGCAAAACGGAATCAAAGTCCAAGGCCCAATTTTGGGACCATGCGCGAAAGGCAGGTAAGGTCAGCAATGCCAGGAATAGCGGCCTGTAAAACCAACGGGCCGCCTCTGCAGGTGAGGACCACTGACTGCGTCCAGGGACTGAGGAGTGTTGCGTTCAGGGCTCCGAGGCTCGTGCCCTGCAGCCTCTCGAATGCAGCGGATAAACAGGCTCTCAGTACAATTTTGCTGGACATGTATATAGTCACTGTATCTGCAAACGGCTCTGAAATATTAGCAAACCCTCCTCATTTGAGTTAAACGCTGAAAACCCTAAAATTATGTTAGGGTGTCACTTCCTCTCCACCTTGGCGTTTTCTTACTGCATGTTCCTTTCAAAGGTTGGACTGGAATAGAAGTAAGTAATTAATGGTGTTCTTCTCCCCCAGGCCTTGCAAATAATGACTGGTCTGTTTGTTCACACCCTGGGACTGCTCTGGACATATTTGTTAGTCTCACAGATTCTAGCATTTCAGAAAGCATATCCTCCTCTCGCAGTGCTGTCGGGATTCCCGTTTTGGGCAGCAGCTTTTGTGAGTAAATAATCTACTCCTTTATTGCTCTTTATTAATTTATGCATTTGATGATTGTTTCTGAGCTGTGTAGCATACCGGAGACAGTATGCTACACTGAAAATACACAATCTGTTTTCAAGGGATTTATTCTTATATCGAGTTGGAAGGCATATATCAATATGGAAAAAAATAAAAACTTAGATCATACCAGTAAAATTCTTCTATAATGAGACTCTGTTTTGTTAAAGATCCACTTTTTACATGCTCTGGGATAGGGGGAAATGGAGAAGGCAATGGCAACCCACGCCAGTGCTCTTGCCTGGAAAATCCCATGGACGAGGGAGCCTGGTGGGCTGCAGTCCATGGGGTCGCTGAGGGTCAGACACGACTGAGCGACTTCAATTTCACTTTTCACTTTCATGCATTGGAGAAGGAATTGGCAGCCCACTCCAGTGTTCTTGCCTGGAGAATCCCAAGGACGGGGGAGCCTGGTGGGCTGCCGTCTATGGGGTCGCACAGAGTCGGACATGACTGAAGCGACTCAGCAGCAGGGGGAAATAGTGGTAAGATGCACAAGGGACATTTTGGGAAAACAGGAAATGGCAGTGATTGTCCCACCGCTCACACGGCATCTATTTTTTCCAGTGGGGCAAACAAGATGAGAGAACATTATTGCCATGGAAAGAGTAGAATGTATAGAATTTGTACAGGGAAATAAAAATGAAATCTTTTGTTGTACTATCCAAGATGCCTTTGGTAGAATTAATGGAAGTTTCTAAAGTAAATTTTATTATGTCTGATAGTATGGTGAGTGATATGGTATTATCCCCACAAAATGCTGAGTGATAATAATAATACATTTAAAATTTGGTCACTCAGCCAATACAATACTATGTACCACGTGTCTGTTCTAGGTGTATGAAATACATCAGTAAACAAAGCAAAGATCCCAGCCCTTTCAGAGCTTTATTCTAGCCGGGAGTCAAATGTTAGAAGATAATGAAGCTATAGAAGAAAGAAAGAAAATGCTGTGTAGGGTGAGACAAAACGTCCATCAGGTCTTATGGAAAAACCCAAATGAACCTTTTGGCCAACCCACTATAATAATCGACTTATCAACAGTAACTTTTTCAATGAGGCCTACTTGAACCATTCGGTGTAAAACAGTAACCATTTCCCCTTGGTACCGGAAATTCCGTTTTGTCTCACCCTACCCTGCTTCTTTCTTTCTTTCTTTTTAGTTCTATAGCTTTACTCATTTCACTTTCCACTTTCACACCCAGGTCAGATAAAACAAATTCCAGCACTTTAGAAAATTCCTCTCACGTCCCTTCCGGTCAATAACCTCTCCCTCCTGTCTTAACCATTAACCTGACTTCTAATCTCATACATCACTCTTATGTGCTTTTTAACTTTCTATAAGTCTAAGTCAGACAGTATGCATTATTTTGTATTTGGCTGCTTTGCTTAACTTGTGATTGTGAGACCCATCCTTGCTGTGATACAGCTGCAGTTCATTCGTTATTATTGCTGACTAATATTGCATTGTATTCATCTACTGTAGCCTGTATAATCTAACGAGTGGACATTTAGGTCGCTCCCAGTTTGCAGTGTTACAGAACTTCCCATGCGGCCGTTAGTGACCCTGTGCATGCCTTTAGCTGCACATTGCAGGTATCACTTTTAGGTGCATATACAAAAGCAAAACCGCAGTGTCTTGGGTTCACACACATACTCAGCTTTAGTGTTAATGCTGAACTGTTCCCAGGTGGCTTTACCAGCTTGCGTCCTCTTTAGCGGGCAGAGAAGTACTGTCGTTCTGTACCCGCCCGGGCTCCTCCGAGGGTCTCAGGCCGCCTCCGCGACTCCGTGGTGAAGAACCCCCCTGCACTGCAGGAGACGCGGGTGTGATCCCTGGGTCAGGAGGACCCCCGGAGGAGGAACCGGCAACCCGCCGGTACCCTTGCCTGGCGATTTCCGGGGACGAGGGCACCTGGGGGCCGCAGCCCACGGGTGGCGCTGAGAGCGCGCGGGGGCGTTGCTGAGCACACAGGCCCCGCATGCTCAGCAGCCGCGCACTCAGCCTTCCCGATTCTATCCGTTCTGGTTAGTGCTTTTAACCTTGTAGTTTTAGCTTGCATTGCTAACTAATGAGGTAGAGAAGTTTTTTACTGTCTATTTTGACATCCTCTTTTAAAAGTACCTATACAAGTTTCTTCACATTTTTAAATTGGGTTTTCTCTCTGTCTTGTACTTATTTGCTAGAATTCTTTATATATTCTGGACACAAACTTTTTATCAGTTTATGTATTCTAATCGTCATTTCCACTCTGTGGCTTAAGGATGCCTCTCAATTAAATAATTTATTAATTTCAGTGTTACCCACTATGATAAATTTCCCTCTATAGTAGGTAGTACTTTTTATACCTAATTTAATAAATTTCTTCTGCTTTTAGATTTGGAAGTTATTTTTATATTATGTACTAGAATCTAAACTGTTTTACCTTTTTACATTTGGACTTCCAGTGTACCTTGAATTTATTTTTGTTTATGATATACATTAGGGATCAAATTTTATTTTTAGAGAATATGAATTTTCAAAAGTTTCATTTATTCGGAAGAAGATTCTTTTGCTTCTATAAATCAAATGTCCAGATAGGGCTGACTCCATTTCTGAACCTATTTTTCTATCACTGTGATGATATCACAGTGTCTTCACAACACTGTCTTTAAAGAAGTTTTGATATCAGTATAGGTCATCTTGTTCTTCTTCAAGATTGTCTTGGCTATCCTTGTATCACCTTACCATATAGATTTTGGAATCAGTTTGTAATCTACACACACACCAAATAAACCTGAAGGGATCTTGATTGGTCTTTCACAGGATGCTATGTTTCATGGTCTCTATCATCTGGGAACTAGTTGAAGATGAACTCTGAAGAGTGAATCAGAAGACATGGCATCTATTGAAAGTGCTTTTCACTTTACTGTTGACTTCATTTTTAAAATGAATTACATTGTTTAAATTATATTTTCATTCATTCAGTAAAGAGACATACTGGACAGCCACGATTTGTAAGAACTGTTCTAGGGACTTGAATAAAACAATGAACAAGACACACACATAAGTTGAAGTAAGATAAAAAGTACCTCTACTTTCATAGGTGAAAAGTGAAAGTGGGAGTCGCTCAGTCGTGTCTGACTCTTTGCGACCCCATGGACTCTATACAGCCCACGGAATGCTCCAGGCCAGAATACTGGAGTGGGTAGCCTTTCCCTTCTCCAGGGGATCTTCCCAACCCGGGATTGAACCCAGATCTCCTGCATTGCAGGGGATTCTTTACCAGATGACCCACAAGGGAAGCCCAAGAACGCTGGAGTGGGTAGCCTATCCCTTCTCCAGGGGATCTTCCCAACCCAGGAATCTAACCAGGGTCTCCTGCATCACAGGCAGATTCTTTACCAGCTGAGCTACAAGGACACCACCCTAAAGGCAGAAAGTGGGGAGGAACTAAAGAGCCTGCTGAGGATGATGAAAGAGGAGAGTGAAAAAGCTGGCTTGAAACTCAACACTCAAAATACTAAGATCATGGCATCTAGCCCCGTCTCTTCATGGCAAATAGATGGGAAAGTGGAAACAGTGCAGATTTTACTTTCTTGGGCTCCAGAATCACTGGGCGATGCTGGCAGCCGTGGGATTAAAAGATGCTTGCTCCTCGAAAAGAAAGCTGTGACAAACCTAGACAGCACACTAGAACACACAGATGTCACTTTGCTGACAAAGGTCCATATGCTCAAAGCCATGATTTTCCCAGTGGTCAAGTATGGATGTGAGAGTTGGACCGTAAAGAAGGCAGAGCACCAGAGAACTGATGCTTTTGAACTGTGGTGCTGGAGAAGACTCTTGAGAGTCCCTTGGACTACAAGGAGATTAAACCACTCAATCCTAAAGGAAATCAACCCTGAATATTCGCTGGAAGGACTGATGCTGAAGCTAAAGCTCCAATACTCTGGCCACCTGATGTGAAGAGATGACTTATTGGAAAAGACCCTGATGCTGGGAAAGATTGAAGGTGGGAGGAGAAGGGGACGACAGAGGATGAGATGGTTGAATGGCATCATCGACTCAATGGACATGAGTTTGAGCAAGCTCTGAGAGATGGTGATGGACAGAGGAGCCTGGTGTGCTGTATTTCAAGGGGTCACAAAGAGTTGGTCAAGACTTAGCAGAAAAACAACAACAACACTTTCATAGATCTCACTCTCTCAATTGAGACAAAAGTTAACAAGAAAGCAATTATTTTAAAATCTCTAAATGTTAGTGTTGGAAAGAAAACAAACAGCATGCTTTCTGCAAGATAACGGTTGTTCCCAGACCAGTCTTATAGGAGTGGTGATCCTCCTTATGTTCCAGGCATACTGGTCTTTGTTCTATTCCTTAAACCAGTGAAGATTTCTCCTCTGTAAGTGTTTTTATTTCCTCTCCCTGGAAGTTCCTCTCATCTTCAAGACTTCAGGTTACTCTTATCTCAGCTTTGATGTCTCTTTCAAGAGACCTTCTTAAGCCAATCTATTTAAGGTGTCCCCCCACTATTCTCCTACATATCACTCGTCCTTACCTGGCAAATATACTAACAGAGGAAACAGAAATGCCACAAATCAATTACACCCCATAAAATCAAGGTTTTCCTGTTGCCATACCGCATCCCGCAAACTGGTCTCCATGCCATAGCCCCCTTCAGAGCCCCACTAAACTGGGAATCAATGCCTTTGAGGCAGTTGATTATCTACCTGTAAATCAGTTGGCAATTGCTATTGCTCATATACCCTTTTGATGTCTTAATTTCTCATTGATGAGAAATAGAGCTACGAGAGAGAACGCGCATACATGCTCCAGTCCTTCAGAAGCAGCCTCGGCAACATGTGACAAATAGCTACAATGATTTCCTTTAAGAGTCTGCTTTTGTGGGAGACTGAAAAAGGAAGCCCTGCGCCAGTGGCTGTTTTCTTTTTTGATGACTTTGTCGTATGTTTTGATTTTCTGGGAGACACTTTGGAATGAGCACCTCAAATGGAGGAAGCCCAGGATGCTGAGGACAGAGTGTTCTCTTGCTGTGTGTAAAATGGCTAAGATGAGTAGCTGGAAGACAAAGGTAGCACCCATTTCAAAATACTAGAAAGAATCCTGAGGACGGTATGTGGATGTAGAAATGTAACAGAAAGAAATAAAAATTAATACTATCTACCATTTGTCCAAATGTGGGGGCTTATTATAAGGTACTTATTTCAGTGCAGGGTTTTGTAAAGAAAAACGGGCTACCATAATATTTATGGGAATATAGAAACTGGAGTAAGAATTGGAGCCTCTGAAAATGTGGGAGTTCCTGCAGGCGGGATGCGGGAAGAAAGGTTAGAGGATCATAAAAAAAGACCACTAACTGCTCCTGCCTAAGGCGCCAGCTCCTCTCAGTGTGGCTCAGACAGTAAAGAATCTTCCTCCAATGCAGGAGACCTGGGCTTGATCCCTGGTCAAGAAGATTTCCTGGAGAAGGAAATAGCAACCCGCTCCAGTGTTCTTGCCTGGAGAATTCCATGCACAGACGAGCCTGGCAGGCTACAGGCCATGGGATCACAGAGTCAGACACAGCTGAGCGACTCTCACTCACTCTCACAAGGCGCAGCCTGAATGGGGGTTGAAAGTGAAGGTCGCTCAGTCCTGTCCGGCTCTGCAACCGCACGGGCTGCACAGTCCACGGGATTCTCCAGCCCGAACCCTGGAGTGGGGAGCCATTCCCTTCTCCAGGGGATCGTCCCAGCCCAGGGGTTGAACCCAGACCTCCCGCGTTGCAGGTGGATTCTCTACCATCTGAGCCACCAGGGAAGCCTAAGAACCCTGGAGTGGGGAGCCATTCCCTTCTCCAGGGGATCGTCCCAGCCCAGGGGTTGAACCCAGATCTCCCGCATTGCAGGTGGATTCTCTACCATCTGAGCCACCAGGGAAGCCTAAGAACACTGGAGTGGGGAGCCCATCCCTTCTCCACTGGATCTTCCCCACCCAGGAATCGAGCCAGGGTCTCTTGGATTGCAGGCAGATTGCATGTAATTAAATCTTGAAGCTCTGTAATTAAATCTTGAACCAGAATGGGGTTGCAAAGGGAAGATCATGGATAGATCTAGAAATTTTTTTCTCTGGAAGATAACGTGAAAATATAACAGAGGAGAGGGAGAAAAAAGAGGCCGTGGCTGCCATGTCTGATCACTACGATTTTCTGAGAGTTACAGTTTCTGCTTCCCTTCTACCCTCCAAATATTGCTTGAGATTTTCTCTTACACTATTGTAACTGAAAATAACAGAAATTAATTCTGGAAAATGTAGTTCTGAGTCATAGGTGAAAACTGTAGGACCAAGTTGACTATAAATAATTCAGCAAATTACTTCATATATAACTGTTACAATAACCACTTAGTAACACAAATTAGAAAATATTATTCTCACTTTACCAACGAACAAGGAAAAAATGACAAGCCACATAATTTCTCTTGAGTGTCATAGAAAGCACAGTTCAAAGAATTCAAACTCATATCCTTCTGACCCCAAAATGCTCTTTAGTACTGATATGTTGGGCTTCCCAGGTGACTCACTGGTAGAGAAGCCAGCTGCCAGTGCGGGAAAGACCGCAGATGTGAGTTTGATCCCTGGGGCAGGAAGATCCCAGGAGTAGGAGCTGGCGACCCCCTCCAGTGTTACTGCTGGCAAATGCCGTGGACAGAGAAGCCAGGCAGGCTAGAGTCTGTGGTCAGACCCAACTGAGTGCCTGAGTGTTAGTGGTGCCCTTTGAGGGGAAAGAACATTCCTTTTCCTTCGCTACTAACTGAATGGTTATTCTTGAAATGCTGTTGAAAGTCTCCATGCATACGTTAAAGTTGCACCAGCGGAAAAAATAAATTTCTGATGCACCATAACTGCCATCTTTCTAACAAGTTTTAAGATTGATGGAAGGTCACAGAACAAGCTACTCATTGAAGACATTATGTAATTCTTACATTTAAATATATGTAATGAATCAAATACTTTGTAAATGTGATGTTTTCTATTAATAAAATATTTCAGCATTATATTTAAAGTACTTGCATGTGATATCACTAAGGTATAGCATCGTTTAGTAATAAGTTCATCAACTAGATGCATTTTCTTGTAATTCACCTCACGGGCTCAATAAACTGTGATTGAGAAAAAATCTAAGTAAAATTTGACAGTCTTTTTGCCACATAAAGTCACCTCAAGGGGTCCATGATTTTCTCAGTGGTCCCACAGAAGAGTGAATATAACACTCTTCATGTCACGGCATTCCAGGATTCTGTTGCTTCTTAAGTTTATTACATGGAGGTGTAATGACAGGTATTAATAAGTGTGATTTTTGTTTCCAGTTTCTGCTGTCAGGAGTCGTTACAGTATTGTTTGAGAGGCTACGCTCAAGGTCTTTGGTAAGTCGGAATGTCTGTAGCAGCTCTAAAAATGGTTTTACGTGACAAAATGAGAGTCCAGAGGAAGTGGCATTGTCCCTGAATCACTAGAAACCTACCCCAGTTTTTGGAGGATAGATTGTTAAGATATAAGAACTTTAATTTTCTACTGAGTCTTTGTCAAAAGGCAAAGGATATACTCCAATTACTGAAATCTTTGTTACGTTTCATTAGCCATAAAAATAATTCAAGATGTATGAGGTTAATCATGGATGAATTTCTATTATGATAAGCATTTAATGAAGTTAAGGCGTTGCTTATCACACCTGAGTTTGGATTTCTTGCAGTGATTCAGTGTCTGTTATTGCCTGTTCCTTTCTCCTTTTTCGTATTTCTAGGAATGCTTGATTGTGTGATGGAAGCTATGTCTGAGAGATTGTGAAAGTCTGGAATATGTTGATTTCCTGTAGCGCTCAGTCTTATGTCCATGGGTAGTAAGATGGAAAGATGAGAGACTGGAGTAACTGTGAATATTAGTGCTGGCAGGCTGACTTCTGGGATGGCAGCACAAGCAACTCTACGATGTCGTCCTCCCATTCTGCCCTCCCCCCACCCCCAGTCACGGGCTGTGGTCTGAACCACGGCTCAGCTTTCACCCTCCCACCTGGAACCACATGCCTCCAAGTTAAGGTCCCCGAGTCTCCCCCAAAACAAGGAAAATGTCAGCAAAAAAAAAGAAAGACCCTAAAATTAATAGTTTCAAGTGCGTGCATGTGCCTGCAAAGTCACTTCAGTCGTGTCCGGCTCTTTGTGACCCTATGGACTGAGCCTACCAGGCTCCTCTGTCCATGGGATTCTCCAGGCAAGAATCCTGGGGTGGGTTTCCATGCCGCCCTCCAGGGACTCTTCCCAATCCAGGGATCACACCCGCGTCTCTCATATCCGCTGCATTGGCAGGCGGGTTCTTTACCACTAGCACCACCTGGGGTGGACATTAACCAAACTCAGAGTAAAAACTGAAAGTTGTCTATCCAGGTGACACTATTGTCAAGAAACAGAGATCTGTGGTGTTTTCAAAGCCTAGTCTTGCAGCCAGCTGAGAGGACTCCTCTGACGCTCTCTTAAAATCATTGTTCTCTGGGCACAGCCAATGTTTTCTTAACTTACAACAGTCTGAAAAATCTCTGTCCCCAGGCTCTTGTGGCTATTTGTGTACATACAAAGTGAAAACAAAGTCCTGTCACAAGGAAAGGACTGAAGTAATATCAGTGTACTGACCACAGTGCAGCTGCATAAAGCTGTGAGCTCAGCTGCAATGGACCAAAGCTTGGTCAGGAATTTAAAAGAAAATCTTTGATAACTAGAAAACCACAGGGAGCTTTGAGAAGCCTCAGCATATTCTTAGAGGTCAAAAATACTGAATACACGTGGAAGACTATCCATGTCTAAGAGGCAAGACTTGGGAAAGGAGAAATTCCCATTCCGGCTGCTCTGAAACCCTGGGCAAGCAAAACGTGGAAGCTAAGACTGTGTTCTGAACTTACTGAAATTTCAAAGTGTGTGTTTTCACACAGGTTCCCCTTGGTAGAGGCATTAAATTAGACTGACCCTGAGGCGACCCCTAGGAAACCAGTTTGTTTGGTCTTATTTTGCAGTATAGTTGGTTTACAATGTTGAGTTGATTTCAGACATACAGTGAAATGAATCAATTATACGTTATATACAGGGATTTTTTTTAAAGGAACGTCTTCCAAAAGCAGAGAATTCAGAGACCCCCAGATCAAAACTTTAGGAAATGAATTTAGGAAAGTCACTAAACAAGTAAGCAAGAACAAGAAAACAACAGCCAAAAATAGAGCAAAAATAATGAATTCTGGATGGGAAAGGAGGACTCCATGCTGAATTTGTACAATATGTGACGTTAAATGTCCATTTAAAATAGAAAGCATGCAAAGACTCTGAAATCTACTTCACATATTTGAGGGGAAAAGAAAAAGCAACCAGCAGAAAATGTCCCTAATGAGGCACAGACTTTGAACCTCATAGTCAATGATACTAAATCATCTGCTAAAAACATGTTCAAAGAACTAAAGAAAATGATGTTTAAAAAAGTAAAAGAAAGAATAAAAGTGATGTCTCACCAAATAGATACCAATAATGAGACAGAAACGGTTAAAAAAAAAACCACAGATATTCTGTAATTGAAAAGGGCAAGCACTAAATAAATGAAGAATTCACTAGAGGAAATAAAGAGCAGACTAGAGCTGACAGAAAAAAGAATCAGAAACCTTGAAGATAGGTCAGTAAAGATCATTTAATAAGAGGGGCATAAAGATAGAAAAATGAAGAAAAATGAACACGGACTCAGAAAGCCATCAGACACCATCAGCCATGTGTCTGCTCAGTTGGTCTGTGACGTCCAGCCCTTTGTGACCTCGTGGCTATACCCACCAGCTCCTCTGTCCATAGAGTTCTCCTGGCAAGAATGTTGAGGTGGGTTGCCATTTCCTACTCCAAGGGATCTTCCCTACCCAGGAATCAAACCTGTGTCTCCTGCATTGGCAAGTGAATTCTTTACCACTGAGACTCCTGGGAAGCTCACTATCAAGCATAGGCATGTATGTGTATAATAGAGATTCCCCCAAAGAGAAGAGAAAGTAAAAGGGACAGAAAGCATATTTGAAGAAATACTGGCAGAAAATTTTCCAACTTGATGAAAAAAGAATAATCTAAATGTTAAAGATGATCAACAGATTCCAAGTGGAATAAGCTTGAAAAAATCCACATATAGTCTTACCAAAATTGAACTGATGGAACTCAAGAATAAAGAGAAAAATCTCAAAAGCAGCAAGTGAAAAAATGATTTATAGTGTACAAGAGGTCCTCAATAATATTATAGCTGGCTCTACAGAAATCAGACAGCTGAGGTAGTAGGATGCCATTTTCCATGTTTGGGGGAGTCGGGGAAATGTCAAAGAGTCTTCATCCAGGCAACTATCCTTCAAAGCTAAAGGAGAGGGTAGCTTCCTGCCACCGCCTCTTCTCCCCTCATCTCTTCCTTTCTCAGTCCTTGCACTGGCATTCAGGGGGTGCTCACCATAATTCGGGTGGGGGCGGTTAATGAGTCTGCATCCAAGAAAGGAGACCTTGAAGGTTCCTGAGCTCTTGCAGGATGATGGCACTTCTGAGTTGCTTGCCTTTGGGCGAGAGCTTCTGACCTGTCATAGAGATCCCCAGGCCCTTCCGCTGCCTTCCTTCCGGACGCTGTCACTGAAGGATGAATCCAGGACCACTTCAGAGGACTGACTTTTGGAACCTCTGACACCCCCGCCTTTGTTCCTGAAGTCTCCAATGTATTAATGTGAAACTGAGAGAGGTCATCTTCCTGGAGACAATTTACACATGCGAAGAATATTGTGGATCAGTCATATTAGACAAGATAAGAGTTTGCTGTGAGTTTTCGCTGGTCTCTGGCACCATGGGCACTTCACATACACCTCAGTTGTGGCCACTGTACCCAAACCTGTCTTGAGCGAGTACCCATCATGTTGCCAAAACCTGGCTCCACCCATTGCCTTCAGGCTCCAGTGCTGGACACCTCACACCAAACAGCAAGACAGGAACATAGCCCCGCCTGTCAGTAGACAGGCTGCCTAAAGCCATATGAAGCTCACAGACATCTCAAAACACACACCTGTTGTGGCCCTGCCTATCAGAGGGAAAAGCCTCAGCCACCCGCCAGGCTGCAGGCACCTGCCCCTCCCGCTCAGAAGACTGCACAAGCTCCCAGACCGATCTTACCCAGGGGGAACAGACCGCAGAAGCGGGAGGAGCTGTGGCCACAGACAGTAATTCAGACAAAGCGAGAGGGACAGGGAAACGTGCTGCAGATGGAGCTGCAAGGTAACACCCACAAGAGCAGCTAAATGAAGAGGCAGTAGGCAATCCACCTGAAAGAGAATTCANCAGCTAAATGAAGAGGCAGCAGGCAATCCGCCTGAAAGAGAATTCAGAGTAGTGTCAGTAAAGACGATCCAAGATCTCAGAAATACAATGGAGGCACAGGTTGAGATGAGACAAGAAATGTCTAACAAGGACCTGGAAGAACTAAAGAACAAACGGACAGTGATGTACAGCCCAATAACTGGAATGGAAGCAACACAGGAGGGTCAGAAGCAGAAGAACTGAGGCGAAAATGATGGGTAAGAGAGTTGCAAGACCTGGTGATGGAGCAGAACAAGGCAAACAGAAACGAGGACAGTCTCAGAGGCTGGGACGACGCAACTGCACCAACGTTAGAATCACGGGCGTCCCCGAAGGAGAAGAGAAAGAGAAATGGTCTGAGAAAGCACTTGAAGTGGTTACAGTCGAAAACTCCCCTAACATGGCAAAGGAAATAGTCAACCCAAGTCCTGGAAGTGCAGAGAGTCCCACATAGGATAAACCCAAGGAGAAGCACATTGAGGCAAATATTAACCAAACAAACAAAAATTAAATACAATGAAAAATGCTAAAAGCAGCCATGGAAAAGCAACAAATACCACACAGGGGACGTCCCGTGGGTTATCCACTGATTTTTCAGCAGAGACTCTGCAGACCAGAGAGGGCTGGCATGATATATTTAAAGCAATGAAAGCGGAAAATCTACAACCCAGATTACCCAGCAAGGAGCGCTTTCATATTCAATGGAGAAAGCAAAAGCTTCACAGATGAGCAACAGCTAAGAGAATTCAGCACCACTGAGCCAGCTTTCCAACAAGTGCTAAAGGAACTTCTCTAGGTAGGAAGCAGAGAGGAGGAAAAACCTACAAGAACAAACCCCAAACAATTAAGAAAATTCTAATAGGAACATGCGTACTGATAATTACCTTAAATGGATTAAATGTTCCAACCAAAAGACGGATTGGCGCAGTGGATACAAGAATAAGACCCACTTATTTGCTGTCTACAAGAGACCCACTTCAGGCCTAGGGGCACATACAGAGTGAAAATGAGGGAATGGAAAAAGATATGGCACTGCATTTCAATGCAGATGGAAATCATAAACACCAGAGCAAAAATAAATGAAACAGAGACTAAGAAAACAATGGGAAAGATCAATGAAATGAAAAGCTGGTTCTTTGAAAAGATAAACAACATTGATAGCATTTAGCCAGATGCAAGGAAAAAGTGGAGAGGGCCCCAGTCAATAAGATTAGAGAGGAAAAGGGAGAGGCTTAACGACTGACACCACGGGAATAGAAAGGGTCACGGGGACTAGTCCAAGCAACTGCCCGCCCACAAAAGGGACAGCCTGGGAGAAACGGACCAACTCAGAGAGAAGCGCAGCCTTCTAAAG
>SJYQ01000535.1:1542307-1560079 GCA_006410935.1 Redunca redunca | reverse complement strand
TAGATAGCATATTCAAAAGCAGAGACATTACTCTGCCGACTAAGGTCCGTCTAGTCAAGCTATGGTTTTTCCTGTGGTCATGTATGGATGTGAGAGTTGGACTGTGAAGAAGGCTGAGTGCTGAAAGAATTGATGCGTTTGAACTGTGGTGTTGGAGAAGACTCTTGAGAGTCCCTTGGACTGCAAGGAGATCCAACCAGTCCATTCTGAAGGAGATCAGCCCTGGGATTTCTTTGGAAGGAATGATGCTAAAGCTGAAACTCCAGTACTTTGGACACCTCATGCAAAGAGTTGACTCACTGGAAAATACTCTGATGCTGGGAGGGATTGGGGGCAGGAGGAGAAGGGGATGACAGAGGATGAGATGGCTGGATGGCATCACTGACTTGATGGATGTGGGTCTGAGTGAACTCCGGGAGATGGTGATGGACAGGGAGGCCTGGCGTGCTGTGATTCATGGGGTCGCAAAGAGTCAGACACAACTGAGCAACTGAACTGAACTGAACTGATACAGCAAATTCCCACTGGTTATCTATTTTACATGTGGTAACGTAAGTTTCCACGTTACTCTCTCCGCACATCTCACCCTGTCCTCCCCTCTGCTGAGGTCCTTATGTCTATTTTCTTTGGCTCAGGAAACTCAAACAGGGGCTCTGTATCACCTAGAGGGGTGGGGAGGGGGGATGGAGGGGGTTCAAAAGGAGGGATATATGTGTACTTAGGGCTGATTCATGCTGAGGTTTGACAGAAAACAGCAAAATTCTGTAAAGCAATTATCCTTCAATTACAAAAGAAACAAATTATATATAAAAAAATAACCACTGGCACTTTTCACAGAATTAGAACAAAAAAGTTTAGTTTGTGTGGAAACAAGACCCCAAGTAGCCAAAGTAATCTTGGTAAAGATGAAAAGAGCTGGAGAATTTAGGCTCCCTGACTTCAGGCCTTGCTACAAAGCTACAGTAATCAAGGCAGTATGGCACTGGCAGAAAAACAGAAATACAGATCAGCGTAACAGGACAGAATGCCCAGTGATAAACCCACACACACCCACCTAATCTATGTCAAAGGTGTCAAGAGTACACAATGGAGAAAAGACAGCCTCTTCAATACGAAGTGCTGGGAAAACTGCACAGCTACACATAGAAAATGAAATTAGAACACTACCTAACACCATACACAAAAGTAACTCACAACGGATTAAAGGCCTAAATGTAAGACCAGATACTCTGAACTCTTAGAGTTTTATGCTGCCTGTACGTTATAGGCAGAATACTCTTTGACATAATCCCAGCAAGATCCTTCTTGACCCACCTCCTAGAATAATGAAAATAAAATAAAAAATGAACAAAGGGGCCTAATTAAACTTAACAGCCTTTACACAGCCAAGAAAACCATAAACATCACTTAAAAGACAATGCTCAGAATGGGAGAAAATATTTGCAAACAAACGACTAATCTCCAAAATATACATGCAGTTCATGTAGTTCAATAGCAAAAAATAACAAACATCCTAGTCAAAAAACTGGGTGGCAGAGACCAAAACAGACATTTCTTGAAAGAAGACACACAGGCAGCCAGCAAGCACGTGAAAAGATGCTCAACATCGCTCATTATGAGAGAAATGGAAACCAAACCACAAGCAGATATCACCCCACACCAGTCAGAATGGCCATCATCAAAAAGTCTACAGACAATAAATGCTGGAGAAGATACGAAGAAAAGGGAACCCTCTTGTAAATGTAAATTCCTCTTGGGAAGGTAAATTGATACAACCACTATGGAGAACGGTATGGGGTTCTTTTTAAAAAAAAAAAAAAAACTAAAAATAAAATTGTCATATGACCCAGCAATCCCACCACTGGGCATATACCTTGAGAAAACCATAATTCAAAGAGACCGCGTATGCCTGCAGTCCATGGGGTCGCAAAGAGGCGGGCACGGCCGAGCGACTTCACCTTCACTTTCACCTCAATGTTCATCGCAGCGTTATTTACAAGGGCCAGGACATGGAAGCAACCTAAATGTCCGTTGGCAGATGACTGGATAAAGAAGATGTGGAACATGTATATGCTGCTGCTGCTAAGTCGCTTCAGTCGGGTCCAGCTCTGTCGACCCCACAGACGGCAGCCCACCAGGCTCCCCCGGCCCTGGGGTTCTCCAGGCAAGAACACTGGAGTGGGTGCCATTGCCTTCTCCAGTGCAGGAAAGTGCAAAGTGAAAGTGAAGTCGCTCAGTGGTGCCTGACTCTTAGCGACCCCATGGCCTGCAGCCCACCAGGCTCCTCCATCCATGGGAATTTTCAGGCAAGAGTACTGGAGTGGGTGCCATTGCCTTCTCTGGGAACATGTATATAGTGGAATATTATTCAGCCATAAAAAGAGAAAAATTGGGTCATTTGTAGTGATGTGGATGAACCTAGAGTCTATCACCCAGAGTGAAGTAGGTCCAGAGAAAAATATTGTATATCACATGGAATCTAAAAAAAAAAACGGTACTGATGAACCTATTTGCAGGACGGGAACAGACACACACACACGCCTAGAGGACAGACGTTGGGACAGTGGAGGACGAGGACAGGACGGGCTGAGAGCGGAGCATTGACAGACATAGGCGACCGCGTGCAGAATCGCCGCTGGCAGCCTGCTGCGCAGCCCAGGGAGCTCCACTCAGCGCTCTGCGGTGACCGAGAGGGGTGGGACGGGATCGGGGCAGAGGCCCCAGAGCGAGGGGACAGGCGCATACACGCAACCGTGTCACGTTGTTGTACGGCAGAAACACAGCATCATAAAGCAAATATAGTCCACTTTTTAAAAATCAAGACTGAATTATATTTCTATACTATAATTTACTAAGCAATGATTTTGAATATCTAGATTATAAGAACGAAATAATGAATATATTATTTCAATATGATTGTCTTTTTAAAAGCAGATTTTTTTTTCCAAAAGAATAAACTGAGATCACTGTATAGCCATGGACAGCAACACAGATAAACATATAATCTATCTGGTGAAATAAGTTCCAGAATCCATTAGTTTATCATGCTCATTATCTAATTTATGTGAAATAAAAATAAATCCTACTGATGCAAATTAGGAGAATAAAATAAGGATAAGATAATGTCTCCTAGAACAGCATCACATCTTAGCACCTCTCTGACATCATACACGAACAAAATGTCATTATGCCGCAACATTTTCCGTAGATATTGTCTTGAGGACATACCTTGAGAAGAACATGGCCTGAAACCAGAGTAGGCCGGCCCAGCAGTGGAATTTCCCACTGTCTTTAAGATAAAACCCTAAATCTCTCTCTAGATAGCATCTGTCTCTCCAAGAGTTCCCCTCAGCCCCCTTGTTTGCACTATAAAATGAACCGTGGCAGACTCCTGGAGCACTAACTCTCTGGCAGTCTGACCCTTGGAGGCACTCTGGGTTTGCTTGCAGGGTTAGCCTCTTTCTAATATTCTGTTCACATTGGACATGCACTGGTTTCTCTTCCTCATTAGTCTGAAAGCTCCTTGAGTTCCAAGACCATGGCTCTTCTACCTCTTTGTTCACGAAGAGCACAGTTTCATGGCACAGATAAGACATTCAGTAGTTATTTGTCCTCGAAGGAATAAATATATAAATACTACAGAATCTGCCTGCAATGCAGGAGCCCCTGGTTTGACTCCTGGCCCTGAGGAAGAGATGGGCACCCACTCCAGTTTTCTTGGGCTTCCCTGGTGGCTCAGACAGTAAAGAATCCGCCTGCCATGCGGGAGGCCTGGACTTGATCTCTGGGTTGGGAAGATCCCCTGGAGAAGGGAAAGGCTCCCCTCCCCAGTTTTCTTGCCTGGAGAATTCCATGGACAGAGGAGCCTGGTGGGCTCTAGTCCGTGGGGCCGCGAAGAGTCGGACAGGACTGAGCGACTTCACTTTCACCTCAAAAGCTCAGTCTTACTGATGCTCTGAAAAGTCTGCAGTTCTGACTGTCCTTTTAATGAGCTTGCCATCTGGAAAGATCAGAGTTCACGTAAGTCTTCTCCTGGAGCGCACCTAACTCCCAGTGGCCGAGTGACCCTCCCTCTCTGTTTCAGATGACCTGCTCTGTGGTGCTGAACATCCTGAGCGCCTGCAGCGCCGTGATCGGTCTCCTTTTACTATGTCTGGAATTTTTAGTCTATGGTTTAGCTAAAAAATCTATTTGGCCACACGTAAGTACCGGGTTTCTATGAGAATTTCATCACAAATTTACAGTTACATTTTAAATCCTTTAGTGATTTACCAAAGCAAGCTCTCGGCAAGATGTGGAGGTGCCGTTCCTCACGAGCTCTCTCTGCACGTGCGCCTGCGGTCGACACGGCTCGAGCTGCAGCCGTGCCCTAGACCTGCCGCTGCTGTTTGGCCACTGGGTCGTATCCGACTCTCTTGTGCCCTCTGACCTGTAGCCTCGCCATGCTGCTCTGTCCATGGGATTTCCCAGGCAAGAATACTTGAGTGGCTGGCCATTTCCTTCTCCAGGGGGATCGTCCCAATCCAGGGATTGAACCCGCGTCTCCTGAACTGGCGAGTGGAAGATTTACCACCAGGGATGCCCACATTCCTAAACCTCAGATCACCCAAAACCTCGAGTGACCACAGGGAATGTGTCATAAAAATTAAGAGAGATATTTCGAGTGGCTTAGCGTTATATTGAATTCCAGCCCCACCTTGTAACCAAGGTATTTTCATGATCTGCAGCTCAGTTCCTCTTGTTACCTGCATCTCCGAGGCCAACTTTCTCAGGCCTTAGAAGAGCAAGGTAATTATAGCAAGATTTGATCTTCAGTGAAGGAAATAATAACCTATGTACTTGTAATATCCAAGAATTTATGTTCAATATCAGGGCTGTATATATCTTGTCAATATAGTCTATAGACAGAATAAGGCTAAATTCTGTAGATGCAAGCAGCCTGGAATGCAGGTGTCCTCAGTTCTGTGTGCCTGCTTTGTGTCTGTCAACAGTAAGTCTGTTTACGTGTGTTTGTGTTTGTAGTTCAGTATCCGTGTATATCTGTTTCGACACATGTGGGACGCTGGGCAGACATACATGCTCTTATCTGTATAGGTTTGTTGCTATGCAGAGGAGAAGCTAAGAGGGGAAAGAAGATGGAAGTCAGTCCTAAGCAAGCTGTGTAGGAACTGAAGCCTTCTCTGTAGATGCCCTCTTCTGCACTATCCCATCTACCCAGGGCTTGACAGAGGTTGAAACAGCTGGGGCTTCAGCCAAGACCTAGAAACCAACTTTTCTGAATAGAGCCCATTGGATATTGCCTGTTTTTTCAGCACGCTCTCCTTACTTCAAAATCCCAAACTGTTGAGTAATTAACTAGTTCCAAAGCTTATGTTAGTTTGCGTTTTGCTGAATTTTTCTTATTTCTACATAATGAAAATGGCTACGGTAATTGAGATAGCAGACTTCCCCAGGGAATGACTTACGTTTGATCCACTGTAAGAAGCAGCTCTAAGAAATGCTAAGCTGCTTGCTAAGGGCCACAGGGCTAGCCCTTGCTGGACTTGTCAGGATGGCCACCTGATGGACTAGTCAGGATGGCTTAAATTCCAAATTATTTCCCTACACAAAATTGACCCTTAAGAGAAACAATTAAGTGGCACATCAAAGAACTGTCTTGTTGATGTACAGGATGTTAATATTTTATGACACCCTGAAGGAAAACTTAAAGTGAAATTGTAAATAAATGTAAACCTCTGGATATTGCTTCAGATTATTTTTGCATAATAAGAATGTTCGTTTTACTGGATTGGAATACAGTCACAACCCTAACTGTTTCATTTTTCCAATTCATCTCTTGAACCTCCATTGTTCATATTAGCAAGAAATCTGAGATCTTGTTGAGGTCCAATCCCTGTTTACACTCTCAGTTTATGCGAGAACACTGGGAGCCTTAAGCTCAACACTGACTCTATAGCCCTAGTTGATACAATCCTGGGGCATCTGAGGACCCAGCATCCCTGTAATTTCCACTGTCATGGCTTGAGCCCAGTCCAGTCACTCAGTCGCATCCGACTCTTTGCAACCCCTGGACCGCAGCACGCCAGGCTTCCTCGTCCATCACCAACTCCCGGAGCTTGCTCAAACTCATGTCCATTGTGTCAGTGATGCCATCCAGCCATCTCATCCTCTGTTGTCCCCTTCTCCTCCTGCCTTCAGTCTTTCCCACCAACCGGGACTTTTCCAATGAGTCAGCTCTTCACATCAAGTAGCCAAAATATTACAGCTTTAGCTTCAACATCAATGCTTCCAATGACTATTCAGGACTGATTTGCTTTAGGATCGACTGGTTGGATCTCCTTGCTGTCCAGGGAACTCTTAAGAGTCTTCTCCAACACAACAGTTCTTTAGCACTCAGCTTTCTTTATAGTCCAACTCTCACATCCATACATGACTACTGGAAAAACCATACCTTTGACTATATGGACCTTTGTCAATAAAGTAATGTCTCTGCTTTTCAATATGCTGTCTAGTTTGTCAAAGCTTTTCTTCCTAGGAGCAAGTGTCTTTAAATTTCACAGCTGCAGTCACCAACTGCAGTGATTTTAGAGCCCAAGAAAATGAAACCTGTCACTGTTTCCATTGTTTCCCCATCTATTTGCCATGAAGTGATGGGACCAGAAGCCATGAGTCTTAGTGTTTTGAATGTTGAGTTTTAAGCCAGCTTTTTCACCCTCCTCTTTCACTTTCATCAAGATGCCCTTTAGTTCTTCACTTTCTGCTATAAGCGTGGTGTCATCTGCATATCTGAGGTTATTAATATTTCTCCCAGCAATCTTGATTCCAGCTTGTGCTTCATCCAGCCCAGCATTTCGCATAATGTACTCTGCATATAAGTTAAATAAGGAGGGTGACAATATTCAGCCTTGAATATTGTCCTTTCCCGATTTGGAACCAGTTTGTTGTTCCATGTCTGGTTCTAACTGTTGCATCTTGACTTGCCTACAGATTTCTCAGGAGGCAGGTAAGGTGGTCTGGTATTTCCATCTCTTCAAGGATTTTCCACAATTTTTTTGTGATCTGCACAGTCAAAAGCTTTAGCATAGTCATTAAAAAAGATGTTCTTCTGGAACTCTCTTGCTTTTTCTATGATCCAACAGTTGTTGGCAATATGACCTCTGATTCCTCTGCCTTTTCTAAATCCTGCTTGAACATTGGAAGTTCTCAGTTCATTTACTGTAGAAACCTAGTTTTGAGAATTTTGAGTATTACTTTGCTAGTGTGTGAGATGATGCAGTTGTGCAGTAGTTTGAGCATTCTTTGGCATTGCCTTTCTTTGGGATTGGAATGAAAACTGACCTTTTCCAGTCCTGTGGCCACTGCTGAGTTTTCCAAAATTGTTGGCATATTGAGTGCAGTACTTCCACAACGTCACCTTTTAGGACTTGAAAGAGCTCAGCTGGAATTCCTTCACCTCCACTTATTTTGTAGTCATGTTTCCTAAGGTCCACTTGACTTCACTTCCAGGATGTCTGGCTCTAGGTGAGTGATCACATCATCATGGTTATCTGTGTCATGAAGATCTTTTTTGTACAGTTCTTCTGTGTATTCTTGCCACCTCTTCTTAATCTCTTCTGCTTTTGTTAGGCCCATACCATTTCTGTCCTTTATTGTGCCCATCTTTGCATGAAATGTTCCTTGGTATCTCTATCTTTCTTGAAAAGATCTCTAGTCTTTCCCATTCTATTGTTTTCCTCTATTTCTTTGCATTGATCACTGAGGAAGGCTTTCTTATCTCTCCTTGGTATTCTTTAGAACTCTGCATTCAAATAGGTATATCTTTGCTTTTCCCCTTTGCCTTTAGCATCTCTTCTTTTCTCAGCTATTTGGAAGGCTTCCTCAGACAGCCATTTAGCCTTTTATACTGTATTTCTTTTTCTTGGGGATGGTCTTGATCTCTGTCTCCTGTACAATGTCACAAACCTCTGTCCATAGTTCTTAAGGCACTCTATCAGATCTAATCCCTTGAATCTATTTCTCACTTCCACTGTATAATTGTTAGGGATTTGATTTAGGTCATACCTGAATGGTCTAGCGGTTTTCCCTACCTTCTTCAATTTAAGTCTGAATTTGGCAATAAGGATTTCATGATCTGAGCCACAGTCAACTCCTGGTCTTGTCTTTGTTGGCTGTATAGAGCTTCTCCATCTTCGGCTGTGAAAGAACATAATCAACCTGGTTTCGGTGTTGACCTCCTGGTGATGTCCATGTGTCGAGTCTCCTCTTATGCTGGACGATGGTGTTTGCTGCGACCAGTGCGTTTTCTTGGCAAAACTCTCTTAGCCTTTGCCCTGCTTCATTTTGTTCTCCAAGGTCAAACTTGCCTGTTACTCCAGGGATCTCTTGACTTCCTAGTTTTGCGTTCCAGTCCCCTATGATGAAAATGACATCTTTTCTTGGTTATAGTTCTAAAAGATCTTGTAGGTCTTCATAGAACCATTCAACTTCAGCTTCTTCAGCTTTACTGGTTGGGGCATAGGCTTGGATTACTGTGATATTGAATGGTTTGCCTTGGAAACAAACAGAGATCATTCTGTCATTTTGAGATTGCACCCAAGTACTGCATTTTGGATCCTTTTGTTGACTATGATGGCTACTCCATTTCTTCTAAGGGATTCTGGCCCACAGTAGTAGATATAATGATCATCTGAGTTAAATTCGCCCATTCTGTTCCATTTTAGTTCACTGATTCCTAAAATGTCAGTGTTCACTCTTGCCATCTTCTGTTTGACCACTTCCAATTTACCTTCATCTGAAGTCATGGGTTCAGATACTATTAAACGGTGTCAATATTGAAAACTGATCCCCATAGCCCATGGTGGCCTTGTTGCAAGGGTCCTTCAGGTTTTGGTTTTCAGAATTACAGATTCTATATTCTTGTTTCCAACCCAAATATCTTGCAAGGATATGGGTCTATTCCACCTACCGCCAACACACACGTCCCTGTGTTGAGCCTGAGTCGCCAGTCCAAGCCTCCTCTTGCTTCATTGTGACCTCCTCCTCATGGCCCTTTTCTAACAACAGGCCTGATTTTCAGCATCTCTCCACTGAATAAATTCTGTAACACTGAACCTCAAATGTCTCCATTCCATCTTCTTCAGAAGTCCATCAGAAGTACACTCAGTGAAAATGTACTTATGATATACCCCAAAACAGAGGAAAACACAATGATCCTTATCATTCATTTGGTGAAATTAGTCACCTTAAAATCATCCTCAGTAGTTATCAGTTATCATTAATATATATGTATATATGTTCAGTTCAGTCTCAGTCGTATCCGACTCTTTGTGACCCCATGGACTGCAGCACGCCAGGCCTCTCTGTCCACCAACTCCCGGAGTCTACCCAAACTCATATCCATTGAGTCGGTGATGCCATCCAACCATCTCATCCTCTGTCGTGCCCTTCTCCTCCCACCTTCATCAGGGTCTTTCTCTAGTGAGTCAGCTCTTTGGATCAGGTAGCCAAAGTATTGGGGTTTCAGCTTCAACATTAGTCCTTCCAATGAACACCCAGGACTGATTTCCTTTAGGATGGACTGGTTGGATCTCCTTGCAGTCCAAGGGACTCTCAAGAGTCTTCTCCAACACCACAGTTCAAAAGCATCAATTCTTTGGTGCTCAGCTTTCTTTATAGTCAAACTCTCACATCCATACATGACCACTGGAAAAACCATAGCCTTGACTAGACATGTATATATGTAACCATGTATTGATGTGATATACATGGTATACTATATATCCCAATTACTGTAAAATCATTTTCATTATGTAGAAATAAGAAAAATTCAGCAAAATGGAAACTAATATATGCTGTGGAACTAGTTAATTAACTAGTAANTATATGGAACCATATGTATGTGAAACCATATATAATTATATGTAATTATATATATTTATATAACCATAGTGGTTGAGGGTGGAAGAATATAATGAGCAGTTTTTCCTATTTTTCATCTTCCTGAAATTTTATTATACTTTTATTTTTTTAAGTGTTAACATATGAAGATATATAAGAGTGACATTTTCTTTTTGAAAACAGAGAGCTGGTAAAATCCTTTCAAACTATTTGTTCTTTTTCACCCTTTTGGAGTTGTGTGTGACATCAACATTGCTCCATTGGTTGTACAAAGCAAAATATGGCAGACGATAAAATGTGGTAAGTATCTCATTTCTCCCCTGGTGAATCAGGAAATGTTGTCTTCTATTACGAATCCTGTTTGAAGAACTAAGGTTTTGATCAGAATTACGTGTAAATGGTGTCATCTCTAAGCTGCAACTATAGCTGGCTGAATATACTCTGCTCTAACTGTTGTTTACTGCATGGATTTCTATGCAAATGTAAATAACCTTCTGTAGCAAAGGTGTTTTATATTACAGGATATTTTTATATTCACATCTCATAAGAGAATAAGTAAAAGATATATGATTTTCTGGCTGAGGTCTTTAATTCAATAGATAGTCCCCTGAAAAACAACAACAACAACAAAAAACTTTGTAAAGGTTGTTGTCAGGCATAGGGATGTTCAGATGCTGAAGCTCGTAACTTTACTTCTCAAAATTTTAGGCCAGTTGAATCTTAAAGCTCAGGACCTTTAGTATTTTCAGTGGTTCAGAAACCAAGATTTGGGGGTGAAAACTGGGAAGTTGGAAAAGATAATAAAGCTTTTAAATAAAGCTATGTTCTTACTTCTCCCATACCTACTACTTTACCTCTAAAGGGCAAACTTTATCTCCAGTTCACCTCAGCATCACAGAATCAGAGGACTTTCATGGAAGATACATCTGCCCTTTCCTCCCCAGTGGCCACAGCACAGATCCAGGCTTAGGGACCAATGGAGTCGTAAGAACGACTCAGAAGAAATGCAAAGCTGACATTAAGGAGACAGTGGCTCACCCGTGTGTTCCAGAACAGAGACGTGGAGAGATTCAGGAAATAACAAGAGAGAATGGAATGGTTAGGGCCTGGAATCTTGGAGTGGAAGAAGGAAGGGGAGAGTTGAGGGAAAAAAGAGGGAAGCAGGTCCTAGTCTCAAGTATTTCTGGTTCTAGGATGTCATGGATACTTGGATGAATACCCTGATACCTAGTTAATACTTTCCTCTGCTTCGAGCATCTGTTGAGAATAGACATTGCTAACTAAATACTGAAGCACAAATGTCTGAGATCAAGTCAGCCACTGTTCTGATAGGACAAGGGAAATGAGGACAAAATGCCCAAATAATGTGAAGAAATGAAAGAACGCCAAGGTAACCTTAGGTCTAAGCTATGAAGCAGTGGGAATAACAGAGGTAAACCTCCAAGCTAAACGTCATGCCCAACACTATTGATTTTTTTCCCCCAAGCAAAAGTGTCACTGCATGATAAGTATAATGGTAGAAATTACAGGATATCAGAATATGGGGAAACTTCCCCAAATGACATCCTTTTGAGGATCCCAAAAACTAGCAATGGGAAGGAAATTTTTACAGAAAATTTACTGAAAGGCAAGCAGTGATCAAAAGGTATTAGGCTTTCAAAACCCGAATTTCTCTGGAGTAACACCCAACTCATATATGCTTAAAAGGAAATGACTTCTGCAGTACAAATGGAGATACAGCCCTTGAGTATCAAGAGAAACTGTAAAATCCAAGGGAAAACTTTTTTCTGATGATTCCTTTTCTACTTCTAATTAATTTTATCAGACTGATTCAAAATAAAGATTATTTAAGCAAGGCAATCTGCAGATTAAGATGGTAAACAGAGCATCGTTATGGAATGGTAAGTACATTAGGCTAAAATACAATCTCTCTGGGGGTGAGTGGTGGGAAATGGGGGTCAAGAAGTTAAATTGGGCTGAATTATTTCAGAAATAAATGTTGTGCTATATGACCAGGGTCTTGTGAAAAGAGAAAAAAACATCAACATATGAGAAGTATAGTTTTCTACTCAAATGAACTGATACATAAGCAGCCCTGTACTAAATAATAATTTAGTCTGAGTAGAAAAGTATCTGTTCTTACTATTTGCAAATGATGTGAATGACAAAGGCTTAGTCTCCAAAATTTACAAACAGCTCACATGGCTCAATACCATAAAAGCAAACAACACAGTCAAAAAATGGGAAGAAGACCTAAATAGACATTTCTCCAAAGAAGACGTACAGATAGCCAAGAAGCACGTGAAAAGATGTTCAAAATCACGAAGTTTTAGAGAAATGCCAGTCAAAACTACAATGAGATGCCACCGCACACCAGTCAGAACGGCCACCTTCAAAAACCCACAAGCGACGAGTGCTGCAGAGGGTGTGGAGAGACGGGAACCCGCTGTGCTGCTGGTGGGAAGGAGCTGGGACAGCCGCTGTGGAGAGCAAGGTGGGGCTTCCTTAGGAACGATAGCTGGAGCTGCTGAACGACGCAGCACTGCCACTCGCGGGCATATCGCCGCAGAAATCCGACCGTTGGCACGCAACCCAACATGCATTGCAGCACCGCGCACAATAGCCAAGACGTGGACGCAACCTAAAGGCCCGTCAACAGAGAAATGGATAAAGAGAACGGGGTCCACATATGCAGCGAAAGACTATTCAGCCGCACGAAAGGAAACAATGCCATTTGTAGTACCGTGGATGGACCTAGAGATCATCATACTACATGGAGTAAGTCAGACGGACAAGGAAAAATATATCACTTACACACGGGATCTAAAAAATGGATACAAATGAGCTTACCTACAAAACAGAAACAGACTCAGATGGTGAGTTTACGGCTCCCAGGAGGGAGGTGTCGGAGGCAGGGATGGACTGTGAGCTCGGGACTGACATGTACACACTGCTCTACTTAAACAGAAAACCAACACGGGCCTGCTGTATAGCACAGGAAAACTTGCTCACTAGTCTTCAATTACCTAAATGGGAAACGAATTGGAAAAATAATGAAAAATATTTTAAAATTTAAGAACATTCATAATTTAAAAAAGAAAAAGATATGCTCTCATAGGGTCAGTCTGTGTTTTGGAATCTGTCTGTCTGCACTGCATGGCCTCTGGCTTTCAACCTAGAGACACGAAAGGGAAGGAAGGAAGGAAGAGAGGGAGGGAGGGAAGGAAACCAAAGAATATGGCAGCCTTTTGAAATCTCAGTGTCGAGAATATTCCAGTCAGCGCTCTTTCCAAATTTCTACCCCCAATTCTGTAGTTCTTTATTTTAGAGTATATTAACTGTCAATTTCCTAACACCTAACTTGCCTCAGGTGCAGGGCAGAAGAGGACCCTTTACCTACACATTAAAGAACCATCATGGCCAGTCAAGGAGAAAGGTGTAGTGGCGAATGAAGAACTTCATTTCATTCAAGAGGCTGGAGGGAAAATACATTTTAACCAAATTCATCTAGGCATTTCCTTTCGCCCATTAATAAAAGCTTAAATTGATGAGTATGGCTATTTTTTCTGTGTGGAGAGGTGCTGGGGTAGCACATTTTTTAACCCGTTCATCTGTTGCTGGACACCTAGACAGCCCAAGTCTTGGCTGTTTTTCACGTAGTTATCTGGTGCTTTTGGGCTCTATACTCAGGAGCGGAGCTGCTGGGCTGCGTGGACCCTCCACACTGCTTTTCACAGCTGCTGCAGCAGCCTGCATCCCCACCAACAGTGCACAAAACACTCTGTCTTTTTCGGTAACGGCCTTTCTAACAGGTGTGAAGCGGCAGCTCATTATGGTTTTCATTTTCATCAGGCTTTAGTTCCCTGATGATCAGGGATGTTGAGCACCTTTTAATGTGCCTTTACCAAGTTTTTAATTAGCTTTTGGGGGCTTTGCATATTCCCAGTACAAGCCCCTTGTTGGACCTGAGTGTGTTAGGCTCTCAGTCGTGTCCGGCTCTTTGTGACCCCATGGACTATAGCCCTCTAGGCTTCTCTCTCCATAGAATTCTCCAAGCAAGAACACTGGAGTGGGTAGCCATTCCCGTCTCCAGGGGATCTTCCCAACCCAGGGATCGAACCCCAGTCTTCCAGATTGCAGGCAGATTCTTCACTGTCTGAGCCACCAGGGGAGCTTCCGTTATTCGATGTATGATTTGCAAATATTTTCTTCTGTTATGTGAGTTGTCTTTTCACTTTCCTGATGGTTTCCTTTGCTACACAAAAAGTTTTTAATGTGATGAAGTCCAATTTATATTTTTCTTTTGTCACTTCTGAGTTTGGTGGTGTTGATCAATTCAGGGTCATGAATAGTAACATTTTTTTGGCATTTTGGAATTTCAGCTCTTCCATTTATGTCCTTAACCAATTCTGTGTTAACTTTTCATATGTTGTGAGGTAGGGATCTAAATTCATTCTTTTGCATATAAATATTCAGCTACCCCAGCACCATTTTTTGAAAAGCCTATCCTTTTCCCCATTGAATTGCCTAAGTAACAACCTTGTCAAGAATCAATAGAATGAGTTGTGATAGTCCCCCTCCATTTAAACTTTTTTAAAAAAAATTTACATTGGAATTCAGTTGATTTTCAGTGTTGTGTTTCAGATGTACAGCAAAGTGATGCGGTTATACGCATACATACATCATGTGATTCTTGACCACCTGTATCTCTTCTTTCAGAGAAGGCAATGGCACCCCACTCCAGTACTCTTGCCTGACAAATCCCATGGAAAGAGGAGCCTGGTGGGCTACAGTCGGACACGACTGAATGACTTCACTTTCACTTTTCCCTTTCATGCATTGGAGAAGGAAATGGCAACCCACTCCAGTTCTTGCCTGGAGAATCTCTTCTTTGGAGAAATCCCTACTTAGATCTTCCACCTATTTTTGATTGGGTTTTAATGATGTATATATAAATATATGAATTGCATGGGCTGTTTGTATATTTTGGAGGTTAATCCCTTGTTAGTTTCTTTATTTGCAAATATTCTTTCCCATTCTGTGGGTTATCTTTTCATTTTGTTTACGGTTTCCTTTGCTGTGCAAAAGCTTCAAAGTGTAGTCAAGTTTTATTTGTTTATTTTTATCTTTATTTTCATTACTCTGGGAATATTCTCCCTCCTCTTAATTATTGCTTTATAAAATTATCTTTAAAATTATATGAGAGAAGTTATGAACAAAAATTATTTATACTGACTTTTATGTTTAATAACCTTTATAAACGATTTTATTTCCTCAAATGGAATTCATTTCATGTCTAGAATTTTTTTTCTGCACGAAGTGCTCTCTCTAATATTTCTCCTAAGGCAGGCCTGCTAGCCATAAATTCTCTGTTTTTATGTGTGTGAAGTGAAGTGAGGTCACTCAGTCGTGTCTGACTCTTTGTGACCCCATGGACGGTAGCCTGTCAGGCTCCTCTGTCCATGGGATTTTCCAGGCAAGAGTGCTGGAGTGGATTGCCATTTCCTTCTCCAGGCCATCTTCCCAACCCAGGAATTGAACCCGGGTCTCCCGCATTGCAGGCAGACGCTTTACCATCTGAGCCATTTCTCCAGTTTCTAAGGGCTGTTTTTACTTGTGCTGGATATGAAATTAATTTTAATATTCCCTTTCTTTCAGCACTTTGAAGATATTATTCCATTATCTTCTGATCCCTGTGGTTTGTGATGAGAGCAGTTATTTAATGTCATGTTTTATCCCTTTCTTTCAGCACCATGAAGATATCATTCCAGTATCTGCTGACCTCCATGGTTTATGATGAGAGCAGCTATTTAATCTCATTTTGGATCTCTTGCACATAACTTGCTTTTCTCTTCCTACTTTCAAGATTCTTTCTGTGATGTAGATGACTTTCATTATTTTGAACCTGATGTGTCTAGATATGAATCTCCTTGAGTTACTCTACTTGGAATTTGTTGAGATTCTTGGCTTAATGTTTTTCATCAAAATTGGGAAATTCGGCTATCGTCTTCTCAGCTCTCCTGCACGCCCCTCCCTCTCTCTCCCTTCTCACTTCCGCACTCTGCTTGTGTTGGTGTTCCGGGTGGTGCCCCTAAGAGCACCGAGGTGCTGTTCATTCTTCTTCATCCTTTTCATTTCTCTGCACCGCCCTATATCATCTCAGTTAGCCTAGCTTCAGGATTTCTAATTCTTTCTTCCAGCAGGTCAAATCTGCTATTGAGCCCCCTCTTGTGATTTTTCATTGCAGTCATTGTACTTTTCGACTCCAGAGCTTCTATCTGGTTCTGCTTCTATAATTTCAGTCTCCTGCTGACTTTCTTCTCCACTTCTGGACATTTCCTTTTATTCTTCATAGTTTTTTTTTTTTTTTTTTCTCTTTGAATATATTCCTAATAGCTAATTTAAAGTCTTTGTTAGGATTGTTATCTGAACTTCCTCAGGGATACTTTTTGTTAATGCCTTTTTTTCTATGTATGGGCTATATTTNTTATATTTTGTTTGTTTTTTTTTTTTTTTTTTTTTTTTTTGGTTTAAAATTTAACATTCTAAATAATATAATAAGGCAACTTTGGAAGTCAGATCCTGAGAGTTTTCACGAGGTCTCTAATATTTCTTGTCGCTGTTCGTTTAGTGGCCTGCCTGGAGAAAGAAATGGCACCCGACCCTGGTATCTTGCTTGGAAAATCCCATGAACAGAGGAGCCTGGTAGGCTGCAGTCCATGGGGTCACAAAGGGTCGGGCACGACGGAGTGACTTCACTTCACTTTCACTTTGGGCTAGTTGTAAAGTCTGCACCCCTCCTCATGTGACAGTACTGGCGTCCCTGCCTGATTAACTGGCCGGTCAGCTGATGGCTGGAATGAGACGTGCGTAAGTGGCGTAAGCCTACAAGTTTTCCACCCGCTGCTGAAGGGATGTGCAAGTGTGCCGGTTCGTTCTGAGAGTTTAAGACTCTGCCTTAGCCTGCACTTTCTGCTCACACAGAGCCTCAAAGTCAGCCAGAAGTTAGGCTTTCCCAGCTCTTCCCTTGGCACACGCACAACCCTGAACGTGTGTGAGGCTGACTGGTTTCAAGGGATACCTGAGAACTCTACAGGGCACTTGTGAACACATGATTCCCTACATTTTCACCGTGGATTTTTTTGTCCAGCATCATTTTTGTTAATACCACTATTGGTATTGCTTCCTCAATGACCTGGCAGCTGGTATTCTTAAAAAGCCTCCTACTGAATTCCACAGATACCTTGGATTAAGGCTTTGTCATTGAATGACCTCTGAGTCAAATCACAGAAAAATAATCCCTGTGATTACGGCTTTTCCAAGGGGCTGCCATACTGGTGAAAGAGTGACAGTTCCCTGGCAGAAAGGCTTACGGGGGAGTTTAACTCTGTTGTCCCCCCTCCAGTGACAGGTTAGGCTGCTGATTTTCACAGCTACCATTCTTCTGAGGTGGTGGTTTTAAAGGTTACCAGGAAGGAGGTAGTCTTTAAAAAACTACTGTTTTATTAGGTTTAATAATGAAGGTCCATCTAGTCAAGTTCAAGTTCCAAGTTCAGTCGCTCAGTCGTGTCCGACTCTGCGACCCCATGAATTGCAGCACGCCAGGCCTCCCTGTCCATCACCATCTCCCGGGGTTCACTCAGACTCACGTCCATCGAGTCCGTGATGCCATCCAGCCATCTCATCCTGGGTCGTCCCCTTCTCCTGCCCCCAATCCCTCCCAGCATCAGGGTCTTTTCCAATGAGTCAACTCTTCGCATGATGTGGCCAAAGTACTGGAGCTTCAGCTTTAGCATCATTCCTTCCAAAGAAATCCCAGGGCTGATCTCCTTCAGAATGGACTGGTTGGATCTCCTTGCAGTCCAAGGGACTCTC
>SJYQ01000535.1:1526042-1540360 GCA_006410935.1 Redunca redunca | reverse complement strand
GTCGGGGGTCGGGGGTGGAGAGGGCCAGAGTGCTTTCCAAACCACTCACAGTTGGGAAGAACCCGAGTATTCATTTGCTGCTTTTTGTTTATTCCTTTCAATATCCCCTCTTCAAAGCATGTTTTCAGTAACTCGACCATTTTACACACACAGCATCCTCAAAGATACAAGCAACTTGGCTAATTTACAGAATAGAGTCTAGTGACCTGGGGGTCCCAGCGCCGTGGGGCAAGGAGTGGCAGCAGTGACTCTTGCTTTCTGCCTTTCGGCCACACTCCCATGTTTTTTTAGGTTTTAAGAGATAGGTGTTCGATTTTGCAATCAAAAATACATGAACAGAAACTCATATTCTTGATGATAGGAATGGTTGATTTCCAAACACAAGTTAAGAGTTCTGTCTGTGTGCTCTCTTTCTTAGCTGAGCTCACAAGCCTTGTTCGGGAGGAGGACCTTTTTTGTTTTTTTTAATTGGACAATAGTTGCTTTACAATGTTTGTTTCTGCTGAAAATGGGGAATCAGCTCCAAGTGTGTGTATATACACACATATATCCGTGCACATATCCATCCCACCCCACCCACACCCACCCCTGTAGGTGGTCACAGACCACCAGGCCGGGCTTCCTACGTTACACAGCAGCTTCCCACTAGCTATGTAAATGGGCTACAGTTCAGTTCAGTTCAGTTCAGTCGCTCAGTTGTGTCCGACTCTCTGCAACCCCATGAATCGCAGCACACTAGGCCTCCCTGTCCATCACCAACTCCCGGAGTTCACTCAGACTCCCGTCCATCGAGTCCGTGATGCCATCCAGCCATCTCATCCTGGGTCGTCCCCTTCTCCTCCTGCCGCCAATCCCTCCCAGCATCAGAGTCTTTTCCAATGAGTCAACTCTTCGCATGATGTGGCCAAAGTACTGGAGCTTCAGCTTTAGCATCATTCCTTCCAAACAAATCCTAGGGCTGATCTTCAGAATGGACTGGTTGGATCTCCTTGCAGTCCAAGGGACTCTCAAGAGTCTTCTCCAACACCACAGTTCAAACGCATCAATTCTTCGGCACTCAGCCTTCTTCACAGTCCAACTCTCACATCCATACATGACCACAGGAAAAACCACAGCCTTGACTAGACGGACCTTAGTCGGCAAGGTAACGTCTCTGCTTTTGAATATGCCGTCTAGGTTGGTCATAACTATTCTTCCAAGGAGTAAGCGTCTTTTAATTTCATGGCTGCAGTCACCATCTGCAGTGATTTTGGAGCCCCCAAAAATAAAGTCTGACACTGTTTCTACCGTTTCCCCATCTATTTCCCATGAAGTGATGGGACCAGATGCCATGATCTTCGTTTTCTGAATATTGAGCTTTAAGCCAACTTTTTCGCTCTCCTACAGAGAATTGAAAAGCGGTTCTTCTGGAAATTACTTATTGCAAACCAACTGAGTTGCCCATAGACGTTCAGTTTGACACTAGATATAAAAACCAAAGTTTGTTTTCTCTGCCCCAGGCTCTTAGTACATGCCGTATGTCTCAGTCAGCCTGTTTTTTTTTTTTTTCTTGAATCCACTTGCTCCAGAGAATGGCTGTACTTGTCTTTGTGGTAATCTCCCGGGATGCCCAAACTTAATTCAATAAGTGCCAGAGAAACTGCACTGGAGGGGCGGCCTTCCCACACAGGTTACATGACCGGTGTAAAGAAACCTGTCTACTTGTGGTAGCGGGTTAATGCCGGGGTCCAGCCCTGGTGGGTCCGGGGAATTCGAAGTGGGGACGGAGTCAGCGTCTAGGAAGAACTATTAATTAGAGATATAAAGAGAGATTAGGAGAGAATAGTGTACTAGGAAGATTAGTGGAGAAAAGAGGCTGAATAACTTGGTTTATGCGGAAAATGAATAAAACTCCGAGACAAGGAGTTTGCACCACCTACCTAGACCACAGGCATCTTCCCGGTCTCCCGAAGGGGCGGGGACACAAAGTGCACCCCCCTCGTTCAGATCTTAGAAGCCCAGGCAGAATTAGTAGGCTTGGCAAGTCTCGGCGCTGCAGATGGGAATTCAGCCAGAAAAGAAGAGAGCGAGAAAGACCACATGGGGAAACCAGTCTTTCCAGCAACTGGTCCGTTTCTTTATTTTCCAGGTCCGCTTTTATACTTTTAGTTGTACATGGAGATAAATGCAAGAAGCAGAGTCTCGCGGGGTCAGCTGCTCCGACCCTTATCTAAAGACAGTGTCCTCAGCATATCTTTGTTCTTACAAGGGTCTTACGTTTGTTTACAATATATTCTGGTCTGGAGACTGATTAACATTTTATGGCCCCACCTTTCTTTCTATTGATAAAGGTTAGTAAGAAAACTTGTTTCCCCTTAAGATCTGCTTAGTCTTAAGATAGTGATAAAGTTACATTCTTACACAGCAAGGACACAATGGTTTATAACAAAGAAAGAGGAGCACAGTGATCTATAACAAAGAAAAATTCATTAACTCAAAAGTCTAGTATGGCTAACATCAAAGCCACTATATTTCTTTTTCTACATTCCAGTTACATCGATTAACATACTCCCAGGTCCCGAGGATATGGAGGCCTGGCGGCAATCATTAACTCAGCAATGAAACCCTGCACCAACATGATTTCTAACTAACTCACTAATACTGTACTAATAATTTTCTAACTTCTCGAAAGAATCTGTTTTTAGAAAGTTTAAAGCATCTGTGTCTCTCACGGTTGGGAGGCTGTAAACAATCACATGTGGCCGGATAATCCTGTCGGGCAGCTAGAGAGCCATCAGAGTTTTTGAACTGAAACACTCTTGTCATGCCCAGGAGATTTATTAACTGGAGTCCTAAGTTAGCTCCTTTTCATAGAGAGGTGGTGGGGGATGGCCCCCCGTAACGTCAGAAGAGTGGGTGAAAGGCATAATGCAGCAAGGCAGGCAGACTGGTTGGGGTGCAGATGCTCAAGAATCTCCAGGGGGACCCCTGAGGCTTGATCCTGCCTTTGCATAATGTCAAGCCTCCTTCCTCGTGACCTTTGCCACGGGTGGGATTCCTCACTCTGGCTCCCAGCAGATTAACAGACAGAATTTTATTTTACTTGTCAGGTTGACTTACCAAGCAATTATCAAATTCAAACAATTTACAAACACATTGCTAGAGCCAGACCCTGAAACACTGTGTGAAGCCTCACAGCAGCAAAGATGTGTACAAGAAGATGCTCAAAAATGTGAGTGTGACAACACTCGGTAGTGAACCGTCCACAGCCAGGAATGGACAGGGTGCCGTGCAGGGAGGAGAGCCGAGGCCAGATCGCATCCTGCTCTGCCGAGCCGCACAGCGGGAAGAGCCGCCGGGCCCGAGGGAGCCAGGAGCCACTGATTTTAAGGGAGCGATTTCCACATTTGGCCCCCAGTTTAGAAAGGTCACTGTGCTCATAGACCAGAGGCTGGACTTAAGGCTTTAGGTTTCTCCCCTGTGGCCACTGGGCTATTATTGCTTTGCATTCCCCTGTCCTTCAGTGAGTTACAATTGGGGTGTACCCAGTTTGGACCATCAGACAGTTGGGGGTCGTGAAGCTGCACCTTGCAGTGAGGCGCCTTGTTGGAGGCGTAGGGCAGACGCAGGCGGGGCCCTCAGTCTCCCAGCCTCGTGGAGTCACAAACCCGGCATATTGGATGTATGGTCCACAGACAACTTTTGTGAGCCGGATTAATGTGGGGGCACACTACGGTTGCTGCTGTGGTAACCTGGGAGTAAATTCGTGATGGCAGATGCTAAATTCAAGGGACTAATTTAAAATAATTACATGAAATAATCAGTGAACTTGTCTCTAACAAGACAGAGCACAGATATCGAAAAAAGTATTCAAAACTGTAACAGGTGAGTGGGCTCTCACACTCAAGTAACTGGAGAAAGGTTGAAGGGAAATAGGAAAGAATAGTTAACTGTGAATTCATTTTGATTTTCAAGTGCATGCCAGTTCCTATTATCTGCCTCTCAAACCAACTCTGTGGGATCAGAAAACTAATTCTCGGAAATATTTGAGCAGGATTTGGGTCAATTAGTAGCTGACATAAGGGCTTCCTGGATGGCTCAGCGGTAAAGAGTCCGCCCGCCAATACAGGGGATGCGAGTTCAATCCCTGGGTTGAGACAACCGCTGTGAGTAGGGGATCCCACTGCTCTTCACATGGCAGCCACCCCAGCACTCTTACCCGGAGAATATGATGGGCAGAGGAGCCTGGCAGGCTGCAGTCCATGGGATCGCAAAGAGCTGGACAAAACAGCCCCTGAGCACACACTAGCTGATACAAGCGAGATTTGCACTCAGACGTGCGTCACTTGTTCCACAATGATATATTCCATTTTCTCTGTTTCACATGTCTTTGGTACATCTATTTGATGATTTGAGGATATGTGTAAGTTACCCAGCACCCAAGAGCAAAAAGGCCTCAAAGTTTCAGGAAAGCACTGGAATTGGGAAGTTGAAAGTCATCCGTTTTCTTGTTCTTTTTCCTCGTTTCTGATCCTTCTGGATATCCTTTCGGCCCATAGACCATATCAGTGCTCTCTAGGAATTTATATATTCTTATCAAGAGACAATCCCAGATCACATTGTATGCTTAGGACAAACTAGCTTTGTCCTAAGCATACGATTCCTGGGAAGGAGGCACTGGTGGATCCGACCGGAGGCAGATTCCGCCACCTCCGCCAATCAGATGTGATCAGGGAATAGTTCCTCAGATGTGGAGGGTGAACCTGCGGTGCATGAACCATGCATCCCCGAAGGCATCCATCAGAGGTCAGTCACTCGTGGCTGCCACCTCTTTTGAACATCTTTTCTACTGGTTGCTAAACTGTGAAAGCTGTCTTTCTGAAAGCTGAATCAAAGAAGTAAATAAATAAATTCCACTGCCTCCCCTGTAGTGAGAGTGACAGCATTTGATTGAGGTTCTTCCAATCACATTCTCATGCCCTGAAATCTAATTTGGAAGAGAAAAGCCAAAGCTGCTCTACACTGGGCATCAGTTCCGCTTGCACAGATGACGGCCCAGGGAGCAGGGCAGGTCTGGCCTCCGCGGCAGAGCCCTGCAGGGGGTGCGCGGGGACACTGGCCTCCTCAGCCCGGGCAGGTGCTTCGGCTCTGGGCCCCGTGCTACTGGCTTTATCCTGCCAGTGGTCCTCTGGGCTCACTGGTGCCTAATAGCCTATCTTGCTTAAGCCAGTCAGATTACATTCTGTGGTCTGCATCTAAGAATCCTAAGGACTCTTAAAGTGTCTTTAAGGTTGGTGAAAAGTGGATAAAGTCTAACAGGACAATTAAAACTTTTTAGCTTTGTCCAAGAGAGCATGTTAATAAGTTGATTTTTAGTTATTATTTCAGGGAATTAATTGTGAAAAATTAGAGAAAGCAAGAATAAATTTCTCAGTGACTTTAAAGTGGCTTATGCCAGAAAATCATTGTGTGTTTTTTTTTACATTTTCTTCTAGAGAGGGGTTTCATTCATCCTCTCTGATACCTATGTTACATTTTGGATAAGATGCCGCCACATCACCTTGTGTTGAGAGAAGAAACCAGAATGTTGGGGGTAAGGACCAAATGCTACTTGAGTGGGTAAACGATGGTGAAGTTGCAAGTTCCCACTATTTTAAAAAAGAGCCAGTGAGCCCTCTGTCTCAGCTACCCAGTGGAAGAGCTGGTGGAATGAGTCGCAGCAGTCACACCTCTATGATTTTCTCTTGTCTATCCGTCTATAAAGAGTTTGAAGTAAACCTGAGACTGTGGGTCTTAGAGGAGATGATGAGGTCAGGGGTTACAGTCAAGAGATAAGCTGGGCCACAGGGCTTTGTGGACACTGATCGCCTCGCAGCTCTGTGTTCTCGACATGCTCCTCGTGCGTTTATTTTAGGGAAGATGAATTTCTAGGCCACTCTTCATGCTCCTCTGTCCCAGCAGAACCTAGCGTGCTACGTCTGTCTTCATCACACCCCCAGTTACTGGGGCCTTGAGTGAGATCAGAAACCGGGCTGTAAGTTGATACGTCACACCTCAGGAAGGCATCTAAGATCACTGGGGCCGGGGTCTTAAGATTCAGCAGGTCTGGTTTTGAGTGGGTCCCCCACCTCGTAGGGCTGCTACCAGAAGGAAAGCATGGTCCCGTTAACGGGCTGGAGGGCGTGGGGATGGTAGAAATGTATCAGAGAAAAGAACTGGAACTAAGAATGGTGCGTGCAACATCAAACAGGCAACAGGAAGAAGAGGCAGAAGGGCCCACAAATCCTCCCCTTCTCTCAGAGCCCAAGGGCCCCTGGCCAGCATCCTTCTGACCTGGGCTGTGAATCAGTCCCTTGACACCTTCATTTGCCTGAAAACAGCCACACTTGTACATATCACTAACCACTCTCATGATTGATCCCTGAGTTGCAGACAGAGATTCCAAGTGTTTTGATGGCTGCCACCTTCCTCCATGCCCTTGGATTCTCCCCAGTTTTTGATAATTTCTAAGCCTTAGTAAGAATAGTAGTAGAGACCCCTATGATTCAGAAACATGGCAGCTATACCCCCCTAAGCCCTTCCAAGCGCCCAAATTGTAACTTTCTCGGCATTTCATGTCTGGGTAATTGATTGTGACATTCTTTTCTTGTAGGCTGTCCAAGTAATGATTGGCCTGATCAACGGTGCTCTGGGACGCATCTGGCTACTTTTTTATACCAGACAATTTGAAGTACTTTCAATAACATATAAGCCTATAGCTTTGCTGTCAGGATACCCGTTTTGGACATTCTTGTTTGTAAGTAAATGATCTCACTGGTGAGCAATCACTCATTTCTTGACGATGCTCAGTGACTGCTCTGTGGCCAGGCAACACGAGAGAGACACCAGCGGTGGAGACACGCGGGCCCTGCTGTCAATTCGTCCTTGTGTCTGTTGAAGTCATTCTTAAATGACACATTTATATATAAAATTCTTCATACAAATATTCTATTTAATGAAGTGAATGTTGCTCCCAAGGAATGGTAAGTTTCTTAAAGAGCCTGTCAGTCAGGAAGGAGATGGCTGGCGACCGCTGGGCTTCCCTACAAGGCTCGCGTTCGCAGATGAAATCGGCACGCTAACAGCCAGAGCTTACTGCTCAGGCAACAGAAGGGACTTTTAAAAGTAGTTCATCAAAAGAGCAAGGGCGAGAAAGCAGGGTGCTGCTGGCACGAGAGGGATTCGGAAGGGCTCCACAGGGATCACTAAGGGATTTGTGCTGGCTTGTTGCCTACTCACTAAGTGATTCCAGCTCTTTGCGACCCCTTGGGCTTTAGCCCGCTGGGCTCCTCTGTCCTCCCAGGACAAAATCCTGGAGTGGTTTGCCATTTCCTTCTCCAGGGGATCTTCCCGACCCAAGGATCGAACCCACACCTCCTGCCTTTCTAGCAGATTGCCTTACAGCAGAGTAAAACAGTCCATCTTCCTGACCTTCCCCCAAATTCCTCGATAGCATCTCCCTATCTCACAAAACTATTTTCAGCTCATCGGCTTGGCGATCTACCAAATGCCCGGGCCAGGCTCTGCTCTAAGTGCCTCAGTTATTATACACCCTAGATCCTTACCTTAGATCAAAAGGACTGAGGGGGGGATAAAATGTGGGGGAAGGTAAGGAGCTGTGACGTGAGTGCGGGCTGCAGTTCTTTACAGCATATTCAAGCTTCGTTGAGAAGAGACATTTGAGCAAAGACCTGGAGGAGGAGTGGGCCCGGTGAGCCCCAGGGATACCCGGGGGCAGAGCGTGCAAGGGGGGCAGGCCTGGACTGGCAGCCACCCTGGAGGGCTCACTGGACGCCAGGGAGGCCGGTGTGGTCAGGGCGAACCGAGCTAAGAGAGGACGGGCAGAGAGGAGGCCAGGTCTACGTGAGAGGAGACCGGCAGAGAGCTCAGCTCTGTATGAGAGGTGGCGCTGGGCTGGCCCAAAAGTTCCTTCATGTTTTTAAGTAAAAATAAAAGACACATTTTTCACTTTCACCAAGAACTTTATCGAGTAATGTCTTCACCGTCTTCTTCCACTACCTTCTGCCATTTTTTAAGCAACTTCACGATTCCATCTTCCCAAAACCTTTTCATCTTTTTGAGGAAAGATTTGTTCCAGGTGCCTTTTGCCGTCTTCCGGAGAACTGAATTTTTCCCCGTGAAGAGAATTTTGGGCATCTGAAGGTGCAGTGCCTGCTGAATACCGCAGGTGGAACAGAGCTTCGCAGCCGAGCGGTGACGGTGTCCACCTGGCTGGCAGAGACCCGTGGTGTTGCAGCGTCCTGAGAGACTGAGTGCCTTCTGTTGGCTAACTGGATGCTTTTCATCCAGCGCTGCTTTCAGCTGGTCTAATTGGACCCTTTGCAGGAGGAGTCTCCTCTCCCAGAGGGCTCACTCACCAAGTAAATGCTTATCATGCAGATCTCAGCTTAAACGTCACCTTCTCTGAGAAACCTTTTTGAAAAACCTCTTAAAATTCCCCCGCATGGTACCCTCTATCATATCATACCTTTCTATTTCCATCACACTTTGATACAACATGAAACCCTAATATGTGGAGGCCCCATGTATTGGGAAGGCTCCTGCACTGTGGACAGTCTTTTTTTTTTAATGTCATACATGCAGTTTTTAACAATGGAGAAAACATAGGTTTTTTTACTGGAGGATAATTGCTTTACAGAACTTTGCTGTTTTCTGTCAAACCTCAACATCAGGCCTAGGTACACATATCCCCTCCCTTTTGAACCTCCCTCCCATCTCCCACCCCATCCCATCCCTCTAGGTTGATACAGAGCCCCTGTTTGAGTTTCCTGAGCCATACAGCAAATTCCTGGTGGCTATCTATTTTGATACACCAAAAACAAGCGTCTTTAACTAATTTCAGAAAATAATAAAATTTTCAGGATAGGTTCCTTTGCAAGTCAATGTGTGATCCTTATTTTTCCAAAACTAACCTGTAGATTAGATGTTTTTAAATACTATTTTCTATTCATAAATTGTTTTCAATAGCATATTGAATATTCATTGAAAAGACTCACTAAATTATAACTCAGTATTTTCAAGTGATAAAGCTGATAGATTCAATAAGAAGTTATTAAATGAAACTAATACAAGTTTATTTACCCTCCATGCCACAGTCATGTTAAAAGTATTCCATCCAAAACATCAGTGTAACATAAATCCAGTAATGGTTCTCTCCATCTCTGTAAAAGAAAACCTTGGGATTTGTTATTAATACTAGATAATCTTTCCAGGGGCTATTATAGAACTACAATAGGGATCCTGGTATTTCGTGCAAATTCCTCTCAAACTTCTGTTACCCTTTGAAGAAACTTCAAAAAAGAAAAGAAATTAGTTCAAATTGCTCAAGAGAGAGAACTTAAAAAGATATTAAAAGTTGGATTACTCTTTTGGGGAACCCAGAAAAATAATTGTGATACAAGGAAGAAAGCCCTAACTTATTTCAGTGAGTAAGACATATGTAGCTTTCTGATATATAATAAAGAACTTGACTCCCTGGTTTCTGGAGATAGCCTCTAAATTCCTTGGAATTCCCCAAGTGATCAGAATCTCTGTTATTCACAGGGGCCTCTCATATGATACCTGAGGTTTGGGGGGCTGGCCATGCCAGAAGGACATCCTTGTGTAAATAATGAAACTGAACAGGTGAGTTTCCTGGTTGATGGTACACAGTGATGCGCCACAAGGGTGCTTCATGCTGAGGGCACAGAAGGTTTATGCCTAGGACCATCCCAGAGGTCATCTGATGCACCTCTTCATTTGGCTGGTCCGGATTTGTATCCTTTGTGATGAAATTATAATCATAAGTATACTACTTTCCTGAGTTCTGTGAATGAAGTCGTCAAATCTGAGCTGGATAGTGAGAACTTGCGTATTTGCTGAGGGCTCCCCGGGTGGCTCAGCGGTGAAGCGCTTGCTGACGCAGGAGACAGAGGTTCGGCCCCTGGTCTGGGAAGATCCCCTGAGAAGGAAACAGAAGCCCACTCCAGTACTCTCGCCAGGAGAATCCCACGGACAGAGGACCCTGGAGGACCACAGTCCATGGGATCACACAGAGTTGGACATGGCTTAGCCACTGAACAAGATATTTGTAGCCACTTGGTTGTAAGTACAGGTTGTCTGGAATTCCCTGAGCTTGTAGCTGGTGTTTGAAATGAGGACAGCCTCACTAAGTGAAAATAAAAACTTATAAACTATTGTCAAATATAATAAAATTGTTATGGATGCTAAAATTAGCAATTAATGAAGTTGATATGATGTTATATTTTACTGACTTTTCATTAAACTTATTAATTTTTCTAAAAGGGGTTGTTAGTGAAGTTGTGAGAAGAATTCCTTGGATGATAATGAAAAATACTTATGTGTGCCTCTTTTCACCCTCAGTTCATCATATCAGGCGTTTTAACAATAGAAACAGAGAAGAAGCGTTCCCCAAATTTGGTGAGTCAAAATAACTGAAGGAATTTTTTTAAATTTAATTTTTCAAAAGCAAGAGTATCATAAAGAGGAGATACCACTGCTTCTTAAACAGTAGATATCAGTCCAAAAAGCTAAAATGCAAAATATTGTTTTATAATATTTATAATCATGTTTAATAGATGTAATCCAACAGAAGTCTTTGCTAATTTCACAAAATATTAAAATGTAGAATGCATGAAACAAACCAGAAAATCAGATGTGAAATTTTAAATAGGGTATGTCATCCTTGGAGAAGGCAATGGCAACCCACTCCAGTGCTCTTGCCTGGAGAATCCCAGGGACGGGGGAGCCTGGTGGGCTGCCGTCTGTGGGGTCTCACAGAGTCGGACACGACTGACGCGACTTAGCAGCAGCAGCAGCAGCAGCCATCCTTTCAAGCTGCTATGTCAGCGACGATGGGAGGCGTGTGTACACGGGTATGTGAAGCAGCGGGGGAAACACATGGGAAGAGCACAGTGACAGCAAGTCAGGTCAAGATCCATGGGACAGTTTCTATGGCTAGATGCCTCAGCACGGGCTTCGCACACTCTCTCCCTCTCTCTCTCTCCCTCTCTCTCTCTCCCTCTCTCTCTCCCTCCCTCTCTCCCTCTCCCTTTCTCCCCCTCTCTCTCTCTCCCTCTCCCTCTCCCTCCCTCTCTCCCTGTCTCTCTCCCTCTCTCCCTCTCTCCCTCTCTCTCTCTCACGCAATCAGAGTGGAGGATATTATATGCCCATTCTATTTGTTTTTAAATTGAGATAGAGTTGATTTCCTCTTCATGGACCCCAGCCTTGTCATGGCAAAGGGGCTTGTGTGCTCAATGAAGCTGCGAGCTGCGCTGTGCAGGGCCACCCAGGCAGGCGGATCACAGTGGAGGGTGCTGACAAGACGTCATCCACCAGGGGAGGGAATGACGAGCCACTGCAGCGTTCTTGCTGTGAGAGCCCCTGGACGGTGTGAAAAGGCACAAAGATACGACACCAGAATGTGAACCCCCGGATCAGGAGGTGTTAGATGTGCTGTTGAGGAAGAGCAGAGGGCAATTACTAACAGCTCCAGAAAGAATGAAGCAGTTGGGACAAAGCAGAAATACACTCAGGTGTGGATGTGTGTGGTGGTGGAAGTCGAGTCCAGTGGTGTAGACAGTATTGCATAGGAACCTGGAATGTGAGGTCCACGAATCAGAGTAAGTCAGTCGGGGTCAAGCAGGTGGCAAGAGTGATCGTCTACACCTTAGCAATCATCGGAACTAAACGGGACCGGAAAGGGCGAGTTTAAGTCAGATGACCATTCATATCTAGCGCTGTGGGCAAGATTCCCTTCAAAGAAACGGAGTAACCCTCACAGTCAACAAGAGCCTGAAACGCAGTACTTGGGTGCAGCCTCAGAAACGACAGGATTACCTCAGCTCCTTTCCAAGGCAAACCGTTCAGTATCACAGTAATCCAAGTCAGTGGCCAACCACTGATGCTGAAGAAGCTGAAGTTGACTGGTTCTGTGAAGACCTACATGACATTCTAAGGCTAGCATCAAAAAAAGATTGTCCTTTTCATTGTACGGGACTGGAATGCAAAAGTAGGAAGTCAAGATATAACTGGAAACACAGGCAAGTTTGGCCTTGGAGTACAAAATGAAGGAGGGAAAAGGCTAACAGAGTTCTGCCAAGAGAACACAGTGGTCATAGCAAACACCCTCTTTCAGCAAAACAGGAGAAGACTCTACACATGGACATCACCAGACGGTCAATAGTGAAACCAGATTGATATGTTCTTTGCTGCCAAAGATGGAGAAGCTCTATGCGGTTAGCAAAAACAAGACTTGGAGCTAACTGTGGCTCAGATCCTGAACTCCTTATTGCCAAATTCAGGCTTAAACTGAAGAAAGTAGGGGAACACTCTAGGCCATTCAGGTATGACCTAGTAGCTCAGACAGTAAAGAATCTGCCTGCAACGCAGGAGACCCTGGTTCAGTCCCAGTGCCAGGAAGACCCCTGGAGAAGGGAATGGTGACCCACTCCAGTATTCTTTCCTGGAAATCCCATGGGCAGAGAGCCTCGTGGACTAAGGTCCAGGGGGTTGCAAAGGGTCAGACATGATGCAGTGACTGCCACTGCTGCTATGAATACGCAGTGCTGGTGGCAAAGAGGTTTAAGGAGTTAGACCTGATCGACAGAGTGCCTGAAGAACTACGGACCAAGGTTTGTAACACTGCTCGGGAGACAATGTTGAAAACCATCCCAAAGAAAAAGAAATACAAGAAGGCAAAGCCATTGTCTGAGGAGGCTTTACAAGTAGCTGAGGAAAGAAGAGTGAAAGGCGAGGGAGAAAGGTAGAGATATCCCCAACTGAATGCAGAGTTCCAGAGATTCGCAGAGAGCTAAAAAGGCCTTCGTACACGAACAATGCAAAGAAATAGAAGAAAACAATAGAATGGGAAAGATTAGAGATCTCTTCAAGAGAACTGGAGATATCAACATTTCATGCATGGATGGGCGTGATAAAGGACAGAATGGTCTGGACCTGACAGAAGCAGAAGAGACTAAGAAGAGGTGGCAGGAATACACGGAAGAACTGTACAAAAAAGGCCCTAATGAACCAGGAAATCCCGATGGTGCAGTCACTCACCTAGAGCCAGACATCCTGAAGTCCAGTGGCCTTAGGAAGCATCCCTGTGAACAGAGCTAATGGAGGTGATGGGATTTCAGCTGAGCTGTTTCAGATCCTGAAACATGTTACTGTTAAAGTGCTGCACTCAATTTGTCAGCAAGTTTGGAAAACTTAGCAGTGGTCCCACGACTGGAGAAAGTCACTTTTCATTCCAATCCCAAAGAAGGGAAATGTCAAAGAATGTTCAAACTACCATACAGTTGACTTCATTTCATATGCTAGCAAGATTATGCTCAAAATCCTTCAAGCCAGGCTTCAGCAGTCTGTGAACCCAGAACTTCCAGATGCTCAAGCTGGTTTCAGAAAAGTCAGAGGAATCAGAGATCAAATTGCTCACATTCATTGGATCATGGAGAAAGCAAGGGAATTCCAGAAAAACATCATCTTCTCCTTCACTGACTACACTAAAGCCTTTGACTGTGTGGGTCACAGCAAACTGTGGAAAATCCTTACAGAGATGGGATTACCAGATCACCTGACCCGCCTCCTGAGAAATCTGTCAGGTCAGGAAGCAACGGTTAGAACTGAACATGGAACAACAGACGGGTTCCAAATAGGGAAAGGAGGACGTCAAGGCTGTATATTGTCACCCTGCTTATTTAACTTCTATGCAGAGGACATCATGAGAAACGCTGGGCTGGAGGAAGCACCAGATGGAATCAAGATTGCCGGGAGAAATATCAAGAGTTGGACACGGCCGAGCCACTGAGCTGCACTGAGCTGTGGGCTTTAGTCTTTGGCCCCTTCTGATGATGGTTGACTGTGTCCTTTGGGCCCCTTCTGATGATGGTTGACTGTGTCCTTTGGGCCCCTTCTGATGATGGGTTGACTGTGTCCTTTGGGCAGCCCTTCTGATGATGGGTTGACTGTGTCCTTTAGGCAGCCCTTCTGATGATGGGTTGACTGTGTCCTTTGGGCAGCCCTTCTGATGATGGGTTGACTGTGTCCTTTGGGCAGCCCTTCTGATGATGGTTGACTGTGTCCTTTGGGCCCCTTCTGATGATGGGTGACTGTGTCCTTTGGGCCCCTTCTGATGATGGGTGACTGTGTCCTTTAGGCAGCCCTTCTGATGATGGTTGACTGTGTCCTTTGGGCAGCCCTTCTGATGATGGTTGACTGTGTCCTTTGGGCCCCTTCTGATGATGGGTGACTGTGTCCTTTGGGCCCCTTCTGATGAT
>SJYQ01000535.1:1476820-1518114 GCA_006410935.1 Redunca redunca | reverse complement strand
AACCCTAAATAAAGGAAAGCCTCTCAGAAGGATACTTAGCATATGGCTGGACACCTATCGATAGTGAGACTAAAGATTTAGGTAACATTTTAAAGGCATCAGCTACCAAGAGACCTGGACATGGAACAGCTGACTGGCTCCAGATCGGGAAGGGAGGACGTCAAGGCTGTGTATTGTCCCCCTGCTTATTTATCTTGTATGCAGAGCACATCATCTGAAACGCCAGGCTGGATGAAGCACAAGCTGGAATCAAGATTGCCAGGAGAAATATCAATAACCTCAGATATGCAGATGACACCACCCTTATGGCAGAAAGCGAAGAAGAACTAAAGAGCCTCTTGATGAAAGTGAAAGAGAAGACTGAAGAAGTTGGCTTAAAACTCAACATTCAGAAAACTAAGATCATGGCATCCAGTCCAATCACTTCATGGGAAACAGATGGGGAAACAGTGGAAACAGTGTCAGACTTTATTTTCTTGGGCTCCAAAATCACTGCAGATGGTGACTGCAGCCATGAAATTAAAAGATGCTTGCTCCTTGCAAGAAAAGCTATGACAACCTCGACAGCATACTAAAAAGCACAGACATTACTTTGCCAACAAAAGTCCATCTAGTTAAAGCTATGGTTTCCCAGTATCATGTGTGGATGTGAGAGTTGGACTATAGAGAAGGCTGAGTGTGAAAGAATTGATGCTTCTGAACTGTGGTGTTGAAGAAGACTCTTGAGAATCCCTTGGACGGCAAGGAGATCCAAGCAGTCCATCCTAAAGGAGGTCAGTCCTGGGTGTTCATTGGAAGGACTGATGTTGAAGCTGAAACTCCAATACTTTGGCCACCTGATGAGAAGAACAGACTCATTTGAAAAGACCCCGATGCTGGGAAAGATTGAAGGCAGGAGGAGAAGGGGACGACAGAGGATGAGATGGCTGGATGGCATCACCGACTCGATGGACAGGAGTTTGAGTGAAACTCCGGGAGTTGGTGATGGACAGGGAGGCCTGGCGTGCTGCAGTCCATGGGGTCACAAAGAGTTGGACATGACTGAGCAACTGAACTGAACTGAACTGACCAAGAGACCGAGATCTCTAAGCTCTGTAGTTTTCGGAATGAAATTCAGCCCACATGCTGAGATAAAATATATCTGGGGCCGTATCAATAAAGATATAGACTCAGAACAGGAAGGAAAAGAAGGAAATAGCTGAGACCCTACCCAAGAAAACAAATGTTAACATCTGACCATTTCAGTTCCCTACATACATTTACCCAATGTATCAGGTTAATTCCGAACGGAAATCATTTAACTTTGAAAACCTTCATAAGGAGAATAATCTAACCTGGGCGGGGAGTTTGGTGAGGCTGAAATGCAGTAATGGAGAGAAGGAGTGAGAGGCGTGGACCCAGCAGCGGCTGCCGGGCTGGGTCCCAGGTCCTCAGGCTGTGAGCGGTGCCGGCTGAAGCTGGAATCGGGCCGTGGAGAAGAGGAAGATGGAAGCGAGTGATGCTGAGGAGACAGTAACACAAGAATCCTCTGACTATTTGGACTTGAGAGTGGCTCTCAAGCTCCATCACCCATGCAATCAAACGGGTAGGTGCTCCGTTTTCCTTTAAGTGAAATGTCTCACCACAGCCTGTATGTCACACCGCACAACACGTGGGTGTGAAGCACTCGTGTGTCACCCCATGGCCGCCATCATGGTGGCTGCTGGCACCTCCATCAAGCCACGTAGCCATCGTTTCTCTTCGTGACTGGCGTCATTAAGATCTAGTCTCTTCCTAAGTGTGACGATTAGGATGTAATACTGTTGTCTGTATTCATTGCTCCGTGCCAAAGTTTGCAAGCTAATTTAAGTCCCTCAGTCTTGACCCTCTTGTGGAGAGCTGGTTTATGGGAAGGAGAGAATCAGTAGACCATGGAATGTGAAGAACAAGGGAGAGTCATCAAGAAAATTCTGAATGTAAAAGTACATTTTGTGTATCGTTTACGCTTACACCACAACAAATGCCACTGGACAAAGTACAATTTTGTGCTGACTACAATGAAGTAATCAATTACTTTCCATTTATTCTAAATTCGTTTACTGCATAGTAACCATGAAGCATAGCATTAACTTCTTAATAGTTTAAATTTGATTTGTTTGACCAGGAAAAGTAAACATCCTTGTGTGTCTGGTGCAGAGGTTTAGTGTTTATAAAGCATGGCCACTGCTTTCTAACCTAAAAGAAAAGGAAAACATCAAAAGCAAAATGTGTTGATTCCTGAGGGGAGAAGCCTTCAACGGTGAGGCAACTCCCATCCACACCCCTTCCAGAATGACCCCCAAATCCTGCAGTCCTACATGGACGGTCCTCCCCCCAAATCCTGCAGTCCTACATCGACTGTCCTCGCTAATCAATTTTTCAGATGTGAGCCTATCTGTTCAGAGACGATGGCTCAGGAAGAGGCTTAGAGTCTCAGAGTCCAGGTGAGAATTGCCGTTCTTAGTCAAGAACAAGCCAAGCAGAACAGAAATGAGTCAGATTTACCTGACATGACTGAGTCCTCCCTGCATGCTGTGGGTCCTCCCTGCATGCTGTGAGTCCTCCCTGCATGCTGTGGGTCCTCCCTGCATGCTGTGAGTCCTCCCTGCATGCTGTGGGTCCTCCCTGCATGCTGTTTCTCTGAATCTCCATACAGGTATTTAACTGGGAAGAACTTGAGAAGTTATTCAGTAGAAAAATTCAATGACTTAGATTAAGACCATTTTTTAAAATGTATTAAGAATCAATCCACTAACACTTTATCAGGTCCTTGATACAAGAAGTTCCTTTTATTACATACTAAAGAACAGAACCATCAGGGCCTTGGTCCAGAGTGAAAAAGTTTAATGGCAAATGAAGGAACGTCATCGTCTTTCTAAAAACCCATTTTAATAAAGTTTGTCCCATTGTATCTTTTTCCCCATCCTGTAAATAAACATTAAAATGGGTGACTGGGTTTGTACTGTCTGTGGGGGATGTTGAATGTAATGTTTTCTCAGTTTGGATATGGTCATCTTGAGTTAAAGAGTTCTTTCATCTAAGAAAACCCGGTAACCCACAGCCTGGACCTTCTTCCCCAGCAGAGATCCCAGAGCAAAAAGCAGCAAACCCATTTGAAAGTAATACACTTAGAAGACACCAACAGATTCCAAAGGAAGGAGGAGAAAGCGAACAGACATCTTTCAGGTGCAAACCCCAGCAAGGCCAGAAAGGGGGGACTCAACTGGTGAAGATTCCCGTGACCCCTGGGGCTAGTCGGGGACATCAGAGCTTGCCCATTTCCAGGCCTGAGGTCCAGTGGGTCAGAACACAGGGAAAAACTACTGAGCCGCCCTCAGTGGACCCTTCACCCACCAAACGAGACTTCAGAAACCCAGCTTGCTCTGGCAAGTGACCTTGACCAAGCAACACGTGTGAAGGCATAGTTAAAGCAGCGCTGTCGAGTGGTAAGATGAGGATTTCACACACATATATGTATGTCCCTGAGGGAAACTAATATAAACACTTACACAGGAAACTAAATCTGCAGTAATCCATGCCTGAGAGCTAGCTTTCTGAACCTCAATACTGGGAAAAGGGAAATGAAGACTTTCCATAGCGTTACAGAAAGCGTAACGATCTGGAGAAAAATAGACACAAAAGCTCGAAGTCGTTCCCTCGGATGATGTTGAGCGCGCCCGTATTTGACACTGTGTGAATCTGGCGCTGCTGGGCATCTAGCTTATTAACTCCACCCTGTGTTCTCAGCCTGACACACTGTCAGCTGTCAGATCTGTCTCGCCATACACCTTCCCCAAACCAGGAGGCGAAACCTCATATCCCTCAAGGCAAAGAAGCAACTAACAAAATTGTTTTAGATGTTGCAAGTCTGAGCTGTGGAGAATTTGTGCTTAAACCATGATACAGATGATTCAAGGCTTAGAGACACACTGATCTCAACAGGAAGAGAGCCTTGTAAGTAGTATTCCTCGTGTTCTATGTCATGAAAGTCCGTGCGGGGAGCAGGAATTCATCTTCCCTTGTGGGCTGCTCTGGAGCGGGAAACAGTCCCAAGTCCGTGTTTCACTGGACACTCGGGGTTCAGAGGTCCACTAATGATCCCAAGTGCCTCACACGCTCATGGCCAGGTGGGCTGGCAAACAGCACCGGTTTAGCCACAGACCCTGAAAAAGGCTTTCTTCAGCCTGGAAAGTGGCAACAACATTAATGCCTTGATGGCTCACACACAGTGGTTACTGCAAGCACCAGGTCAGAATGAAAACAGAGCCAGCAGTCCCTGATTCTGTTTGCCAGAAATAAGTCGTAAAGAAGCAAAGTTCTTCCAACTCACAGGGATCGCTGCACTGAGGCTTGCCTGACTATGGGGTAGTATACAAAATATGCTTGATTTCCACACAGGAAAAAGAAAGAAGGGAGAAAAAGGCCCCAGGGAGAGGGACAAGTTCAAAGTAGGCATTATAATAAGAAGATGGAGACAGGGAGGAAGCATAATGTTGATGGGATAAAATTTTAAATCCTGACTCAAAATTATTTCATTGTTAACAGTAAAGTAAGCAAAACTATAAGATCCCTATAGTCTTGAGTAGTCTTTGTGGGGTCAACGATAGTACTAAACATGCTGTATTCTAAATACATGTTTCTGAGTGGTTACTCCTCAGGGAACACGTGGAAAGTCACTTAGCTTGCCTTAAGGGAGAAAGCATGTTTCAATCCCCTGTGTCTATCAAGTTAAGACTGCAAGAGACAATGCCCTCTGGTTAACATCAAATCCTCTGTTAACAACAGCATAGCCTGCAGTGGGAATTCCTAATAATGTACTTTCACAGCCTTGAGAAATCCCACAGAAATAGCACCTGGAAAAACAGCACATATTAAGAAAACATCTCCTTGTTATCAACCCCAAGGCCAGACCCGGAAGGGGTATGACTGGGGTCAGGGAAGCATGGACCTTGGAACACCGGGTCGACACCAGGCGTGAGCGCTGCCTGCTGATTGTTCCAGCCCGAAGGCAAGGGCCTGGGTAAACACAGGAGGTCCGGGCCACGCCAGTGTCGGGCCTGACACTTAGGAGGAGGTGATTAAAGAATATATTTGAATCAGTTCTAAGGAGATGGATGGAACTGGAGCCGATTATACAGAGTGAAGCAAGCCAGAAAGAAAAACACCAATACAGTATACTAATGCATATATATGGAATTTAGAAAGATGGGGATGATGACCCTGTATGCGAGAAAACAAAAGAGACTCAGATCTATAGAGTGAACTTTTGGACTCTGGGGGAGAGAGAGAGGGAGAGGGTGGGATGAGATGGGAGAATGGCATTGAAACATGAATAAATAAATAAATAAAAATAAATAAAAATAAAAAATAAAAAATAAAAAAGAGGAGGAGGTGATTAACATAGCAGGTGTCTTGAGAAAGCCAAGATCTGAGACGGTCTCGTAGTGTGCAGTCAGGAGCAAAAGCTGGACTCAGCGGACTCTGCACCTCGGTCCAGTAGAGGCTGCAGGTCTCCTGGGCCTTTGCACCAGGCTCCAGCTCTGTCTTCCTTCTCCTCGCTCCCGGGCCATCAGGGCCAACTCCCCCGAGGCAGACAAAGCACTGTGAGGGTCTCGCTTACCCCTACCCTGCCCCGGGAAGACTGTTAGACAGTCAGTGTAGAAGTCAGAGCCTCGGTTCCTTTTTCTAGTTTCCATTCTAATTCTCTCACATAAACGTTTTTAGCTCCACTAGCCTAAAGCTGTGTTTGTACCAATTTCCAGGCATTCAGAAGAATGCCTCCCTGGTCTGGAGGGTCATAAAACATTCAGACCCAGTACAATCATTAACTGCTTTTCAGTTTATCACGGAGTAAAACTCCACGTAGACAATTAGCTCCTAGACTCCAATAGTATATAGAGTGAGAACTCCCAGATGTTCAATCTATATTTAGAAAAAGCAGAGGAACCAGAGGGCAAATTGCCAACATCCATTGGATCAGAAAAGCAAGAGAGTTCCATAAAAATATCTACTTCTGCCTCATTGACTACACTAAAGCCTTTGACTGTGTGGATCACAAGAAACTGTGGGAAATTCTTAAAGAGATAGGAATACCAGACCACCTGACCTGCCTCCTGAGAAATCTGCATACAAGTTAAGAAGAAACACTTAGAACCGGACTTGGAACAACAGATGGGTTCCAAATCGGGAAAGTAGTACGCCAACTGAACTGATGCTATCACAGGTATAGCTTTTTAAGAAACCGCCAAACTGTCTCCCACGGTGGCTGTGCAGTTTTACTTTTCCTTGGCCATGTGTTTCCCCAAATCCTCACTAACACTTGTGCTTATCCATCATTTTCATTCCAGCCTTCCTCAGGGATGTGGAGTGGATTCTCACTGTGGTTTCTGATTTGCATTTCTCTGACAACTAATGTTGTTGAGCGTCTTTTCACGTTCAGTTCAGGTCAGTCGCTCAGCCCATGAACCGCAGCACGCCAGGCCTCCCTGTCCATCACCAACTCCTGGAGTCAACCCAAACCCATGTCCCTTGAGTCGGTAATGCCATCCAACCATCTCATCCTCTGTCATCCCCTTCTCCTTGCCTCAATCGGCCAATGGTGTATCTTTTCAGAGAAATGTCTATTCAAATTCTTTGTCCATTTTATTTGTCATTTCACTGAATTGCAAGTTTTCACGCATTGGAGAAGGAAATGGCAACCCACTCCAGTGTTCTTGCCTGGAGAATCTCAGGGATGGGGGAGCCTGGTGGGCTGCCGTCTATGGGGTCACACAGAGTCGGACACAACTGAAGTGACTTGGCAGCATACATTTTTTATCCTAGACCTTTGTCAGAGATGTATGATCTTTTTCCGCTCAATGAACTGTCCCCTCACTTGCCTGTGTCCTTTGAAGCACAAAAGGTTTCCACTGTTTGTGAAAGTCCGCTGTTCAGTCCCTGTGCCCGGCCCTCTGCGACCCCGTGGACTAAAGCACGCCGGGCTCCCGGGCCCACAGTCTCCCGGCGTTTGCTCAGACTCATGTCCACTCTGCTGGTGATGCTGTCTTTTCCTCTGCCGCCCCCTTTTCCTTTCGCCTTCAATTTTTTCCAGCATCAGGGTCTTTCCCAGTGAGTCAGCCTTCAAAGTATAGTGAATATTCAGTGTTGACTTCCTTTAGGATGAACTGGTTTGATCACTGTGCAGTCCAAGGGACTCTCAAGAGGCTTCTCCAACACCGTGATTTGAGAGTCAGTTCTTTGGCAGCCAGCCTTCTTTATGGCCCAACTCCCATGTCTGTGGCTACGGGAAGCACCATAGCTTTGACTATGCAGACCTCTGTGGGCAAACAAACGCCTCTGCTTTTCAATGAGCTGCCTAGGCCTGTCATAGCTCGCCTCCCATGGAGCGAGCGTCTCTAATTCGTCGTCTGCAGCCACTGACCATGCAATCTTGGGGCCCAAGTCTGTCAGGGCTTCCACTTTTCCCTCTTCTGTTTGTATAAAGTGAGGGCACTGTTAGCCATGATCTTAGTTTTTTAATATTACACTTCATCCCAGCCTTTTCACCCTCGTGGGAAACTGAGGCTGGCCCTCTGGTGAAAGCTCTGGGAAGAGGGCGGGTGCGGGTGTCCGTGCTGTGGACAGAGCGCCCGTGGACAGACAGCGACCTTCATGAGACAGGAGCTTCAGCCCTCACTTCGGGGCCCCTCACTCTGTGCACGGGAGAGTCTGGGGGGCGCTCCGTCTGGGTGTAGGGATGCTGAGGCGCTGCTGGTGCCCTGGGGGCCCCAGTGGGTTGTGGGCAAGACTGAACCACAGGCACTTGTGGACAGCCCCTGGGGAGGCGGGGCGGCACCAGAGCCCTGCGGCCAGGTCCCCGTTATCCCCAAGCCCCAGCCGGGGTTCAGCGCCATCCACGAGGACTCAGGCCAGAACTGCTGCCCCGCCCCCAAGGCCACGGACTAGGCCCCACTGCAAGGACAGGACACGCGAGCGTGTCCACCGAGCTTTGCCCGGGGCCGTTGACACCTCCTGGTGCCCCGGAGCTCAGCGCCCTCCGTGCAGGCTGCCCGCTGGAGTCCACCGGGTCTGGCGGGAGGACCCTCTGAAGGACGCACAAGGGTTTTCTCCTCATCCTGAAACTTTTAATGAAGAATCATGAAAATCAAAGAATCTTTGGTAACTTGACAGAATCATGGAAATGTAAGGTTGTATAAGGTCTCCAGGAATTTATCCACTCTGACCATCTTGCAGTAAGTGGAAACTAGGGCTTACCCCAGTAATTTATGCTGTTGGGGTGCTTCCTCCTCTGGGTGTCAGGGCTCAGTGGAGGCTGAGGCAGGGTGGGGGCGGGTGCAAGGCCCTGCCCCCCCAGCTTGTGCAGTCGGCCCCTGGGGACTCCCCAGCTGCTGTCAGATCCGGGGAGGTGCTCTGGGGCAGGAGGACGATTCCTGGGCTGTGCCCCGGAGCTCCTGACCCGAGAGACGGAGCTTGGGAACTGAAGTTATAAAATCAGCATTTACGTGCACCTTTAAGGAACAACCCTGCGCCCGACAAGGGAGGACGGCAGCAGCTCCCAGGCTGGCCAGTGCAGGCCACTACACCCCTGGGTGGTTTCCAGCACTTTCATCTGCACATGGGGCAGCCCCGCGGCCAGCCTGAAGCATAAGCGCAGCTGGGGGTCTCCTGAGGGTCAGCTGGGAGCTGCAAGGCCACGTTCCCACCTCCTATTTGCCCTTTTAACCCACTTGAAACTAAACACTCTGCAGCAAGTCCTAGAGATTCAGGGGTTTTCTTCTTTGGGGCTCTGGCTCCTAGTTCTGTCTCTGTGGGGAAACATTTCCTAGTAAGAAAGCTGCCAGATGTGCCCAGAGGCTGGTCAGTGCAGGCGGTGCCCGCAGTTGGATGCTGCAGCTGGTGGATGTCACCGCTCCAGACCTGGGGGCGGGAGGGGGACTTCTCACCCCTCCCCTTCTCCAGATGAACCCGACACTGGCGGGACCGCCGGGGGCCTGGCCGTCCTGACCCTCACCACAGGGGCGTCTGCTGGGCCTACGCGTGGGGCTACTTCGTCAGCCACGATCGGAGCATGGCACACTGAGCCTGTCGGGCGCGAGCAGTGTGCCCCGGGCACTGCTGAGGTCTGTCAGGCCTCACGTGACTACGCTACTTGGCTTCAGCTGCAAGAACCCAGGGAAGCTGGCCAGTTAACGACATCAGGACAGGTGAGGAGGCGAGGAAGCCTGGAGACCTTTGTCACCAGCAGGGAAGGTGATGTCCCCCGAAAACCCAGCGGGTCCCAGGAGAGAGATGTGTGTGCTCCGGAGGCATCTGGTCCGCAGGCCTTGCTGCTGCCCCGACCGAGAGCTGGCTACGCAGAGCGCGTGGCGTCAGGCTCCCTCCTGTCCAATGGGCCCTGCTGCCTTCTAAGGCCCACTCAGAGTGGCGGGCTCCCGAGTGCCCAGGCCAGCTTGCCTGCCTCAGTCCACCTGATGCCCAACGCAGGTACGGGCGGACCAGCCCTGCCCATGCTGTTCACACGCCACGTGGGTCCGCCTGGATAGCATCAAGGGGGCTGGGAGGGGCAGGGTCCTCTGTGTGGCCCCTCAGCCTGGCTTCCCTGGTACCAAGCTCTGTGGCTCTGACTCAGAAAACACAGCAGCCTGCTCCCTGGCCTCTCAATGCCTTCCACTTTCTCGTGTGGTTCATGAGACGGTCCAGGGGCAAAGGTAGTTCTAAAATCAAACCTGTCAAACGCACTTACATCTGCTTAGACAGTGACCCCCGTTCCCTCTCTGCCGTGAGACAGGGCAGGCTCCGCCTCACCTCCCAGGAGGCTGCTCTGTGGGGCTGTGAGGCCGGCAGCCGGAGGGGGGTCAGGCGGTGGCCCAGCTGACGGGGGCGAAGCGTGAGCCCGAGTCCAGAGCAGTTTCCTGATGCTGACGGAGTCCTCGCCACCTGACATGCTGCCTGCTTCGAGGCCTTTGTTCCTTGCAAGCAGGCGCTCCCGGCCTCAGACGCGCCGCTGTGCTCACACCCGTCTTGCAGCCCTCTGGAGCAGGGGCTTCACAGAAGGAGGCCCCCACGCCTCTGTGTCACCGGCTCTCACAGGGAAGGACACAGTCATCATTACGTTCAGTGTCGCCATCTTTTACGCTTTGGTTTTTAATTCAGCACTCGAGACAACGCTGACCTTTCTTTCCTGAGCATGTGGGCACCCTGCCACAAAGGACTGGCAGCAGCGGAGGGCAGCCCTTCGTGGTGCTGGGGGAGCATCTTCTCCGAGTGTGTGACTTGAAAGCGCAGACCTGAGAGGGCCCTTCCCCCTTGGCTCCGCTCGGTGGGGAGAGGTGCCCTCTGACTTGGGGACAGCTCCGTGATGAGGTGGACTTCGTGGACCCTAAAGCCTCCGGCCCATGCCCCAGCTCTGACAGAGGAGAGGGCAGTGACGTGGGTCGGGGAGGTCGCTGCAGACAGAAAAGCCTTGAGAGACTTTACAGTGTGGATGTGGCTGGAGCTTGGAGGCCGGCACCCCTGCTGCTGTGGCCTGGCTGCAGCTGAGCTGCGTGCCACAGACTTGTGCTAACACGTCTGTGCTCGGTGTTTGTTAAACCTCATTTATGAAAGCTTTACCAAAAAAAGTGGGAGCAGGGCCTCTCCACTTGCCTCCTTCTTGCGTTGTGTCGGGCGTGCCCTGGGTCTGAAGTGCTGGACAGGGGCGAGGGCATCCCTCGGGGGCTGCCCTCTGACCCTGCCATGCACACATGCAGAGTGCACCGTGCACACGCGTGCACACACAACTGCTCACACATGGGAAGCTGGGGTTAGGACAGCCTCCACGCTCTCAGCCTATCAGCACTCCAGGTGCAGCATGGACAGAAACCCTGAGTTCTGCTCCGGCAGGTCTGGGATGAGCCCTGGGCCGACCCTGCTTCTCTCTGCTCACTCTTGGACAGAGCACACGCCCACTAGTGTTAAATGGGCCCAGAACCTAAGGCCCCTCCGCTGCAGGGACAGCCCTCGGGACTGGACGGAAAGCAGCGCTCCTGCTGCTCTGGGCAAGAGAGAGAGATTCTCTCTAAGCAGGGACTGCAGTCTATGCTAAGACAGCTGCTGTGAGGAGGCAGACGACCTGAAACTTCAAGAAAGCTTGGGTCCCTTTTCCCTAACAGGAGAGATTTGGTTTTATTCTCCTCCAACACTTTGTCAGTTAAATGACTAACCCTGTGCTAAAACACCCAGAGACTGGACTCATGCTTAACCTTTGTGCGTTGGAAGAAGCTTTAAAAAGTTTGCAATTTAATAACAATAGAAAAAATATTACAGTCAGGATAACAGATATAGAAAGCAATGTCCTTACTATAAGGAACTGGAAAACAGCTAACAGAAGCAGGACTTCTAAGAGACAACATTCTGGATTGGGACCAGAACAGAGCTTATTAGAATGAGCTGGATGTTTTCGGATATTTAAGTCTGTATTAAATACCTCAGGCATTTCCCTGGTGTGCTACAGTTCTTAACCAGGTGCTGACCCGCCACGGAGGTGAACAGGCGGGTGGCCCTGGGGCTCCGGCGAGAACTCCCCAGAGAGGTGGTCACTTGCCCCTCTTCTTGGAGGCCTGGCGGCGTGGCCTCCTGGAGGTGGTGTGGTCCTCGCTTCTGGAGGGAGACCTCACGTTCCACTGGGAAGTCTGCGGGGGCCTGCGGGGGAGTGCACATGTCACACGGGACCCCATCCCTCAGCAGGGACTGGGCAGGGGCTGGGGACTTACGGCATGTCGGGCAGTGATAGACACAGAACACTGTCCCCCTGGCCTGCAGCTCTCGAGCCCTGTCGGCTTCCTGGGGCATGCCTCCTGCTCCTGCTCTGGAGGGAAAGCGACTGGCCCGGTGACACGATGTAGCTGATTTCCGAGCCAAACGTGACATTTGGGATGGTCTCTGAAAAGGGGAATGGTCAGCGGAAGGTTAGCAAAGGCCTTCGGAGGAGAAGCTGAGCAAGGGCAGGCGAACGGTGGGGCCAGGGCCTGCCTCCCTCCCCGGATTCCCGGCCCTGACCGCATTCAGAGTGCCACTGCTCATGGCCCCGGCCCGGACCTCGAAGGCCTCACCGCACTCAGAGCCCCTGAAGACCCCTGCTCCTGCCACTCCTTCTGGGTGCCCTGAAGATGCCGCCCTGCTGGCTGCCCCCTGCTCACTGCCACCCACCCTCCCACCTGGGCCAACTCGGGCTTTGCATCCCAGCAGGAGCTAAACTGAGAACCTCCTTCTCTAGAGGGGAGACAGGCACTGCCCTCAGGGGAGTTGCCAGCTTTAAAGGATATCAGTGGAGTTAAGTTCTCACTCGGTGCTCGGTCAGGACAACCTGAGTGCTGAGGACACGGAGGCCCCGCTGTCGTACGCTGTTGGGGCTCCCTCCCCACCCAGGGCCGTCTGTGTCCAGAGCCTGTGTGCCCCTCAGCCAGAGCCGTGCCTGACAGTGGGTGCTACTGCCCCGGGATGCCCTGCCCCGTCCCAATTAGCTGTGCTCTCACCACACCCGCCAGACAGCCAGGCGCCACGTGCTGCGACCACTGAGGTCTGGGGAGACTTTCCCGGCTGGGCGTCAGGTCTGCTGTTGCGTCCGCAGTGCCACAGGCCTGGGAGCCCCTCCCGCCCCTCACTGCTGCTGTGCGGACCCAGGATGGGGCTCGGAGCCCTTCGCACAGCCCAGCATGGCCAGGTGGCGGCGCTTCTACAGCCGATTCACCACCAAAGAGGGACCTGTTATCCCAGTGGCCCCTGTTCAGTTAAATCTAGCACTGAAGATCCCTCATGTCCACTGGGAGCACCTGGAAGGGGCCACGGTCAGCTGCGCCCGGTCAGCAGCACCGTCATAGCCACTCAGGGGCATTCAGCGTGACCACACGCCCATGGCATGCATGAGGGAACCGTGCTGGGGCCCTTGCACACGCGTGCACGCTGCAGAGTCAGCAGGCTTGCTCGTGCCCGCAGCCTACTCACGCTCAGGGGTGCTGATCCCTCGCTTCGTTTCGAGGTCAACAGCTCCACTGGACTCCGGGTCAGCTCCACTGGACTCCAGCTCCAAGACCCGCACGGGCACTGGGAGGAAAGGGGACAGCATTACCTCTCAGAAAACCCGAACAGCCCTGGAGACCAAACATGCCAATGAGAAAAAACATTTGTAAGATACACGGTACACTCAACGTCCCAAATAAAGTTTTTATAAAGAAGTGATTCAGAAAGATACACACAAATGATAAGCATGAGACACCACGGCCTTTCTCACTAGGATTCAAACAAGTGAAATTAAAGTTAAAATTTTCGGCCTACACCTCAACTGAGAAAATGGGATATTATGAACCCAGTTCTCTGTAGGATGTGGGCTCTTGTTGGCCAAGGTGGGAACTCACCTGAAAGGAACAAGAAACAATGGTCTGACACCATCGAAAGCTTAAAAAAGACTCGTGGGAATTAATCTTGAAGATTATACGCATACAAGAGTACAGCCCAACGTTTACTGTGACGCAAGTGGTTTCAGAAAGTTGAAAAACACCTACGTTTTCAGGGACAGGCAGGTGAGCCCTGCTCCACGGTCTCGAGAGCCCCCGGCCCCTCCCCGCCGAGCACTGAGACCGCGGGACGGCCGCGCGCACGCCCCCCTCCTCTCGCCCCAGGCTGCCAGCGCATCGGCCTCACCCTGCTCTCCAGACCGTCCACTGTGAGCAGGGCTGCTGGACACCCTCTGACCCCGGGCCCCTCCCAGTGGCTCGTTTATAGAGACAGACAGAAGCGCCCGACAGGGACAGGGGCGGGCCCAGGTCTCCTGAGCTCCGGGGCCGCCAGTGGGCGCACGCGGGGCTCACCTGGACTCTCAGGACGACTGTCCGAGGGAAGCAGACCCGTGGTCCGGCTACTGTGCCAGCGGCGCGACTCAACGACCTTCTTGACGGAACTCAGGATGTCCATGGTGCTCGCCGACAGGGGCCTGTTGGCGCAAAGACACCGTGAAGCGCAGAGGCGGACGTGCCCTCCTGCTCCCCGGAGCCCGGTCCCCGCCCACTGCGCCGCACACCTGTCCTTAGGCACCAGAGACAGGGGTGCAGCCGTGTGCGCAGCGTGGGGCCTGGGCGTGAACGGCTGGTCCACGGCCGCCGCTGTGTCTTTTTCTCGGCCAGCAGGAGCTGGAATTGTTTCCAAGCTCAGAACCTGTCACGGAAAAGAATTAAAGAGCACCTCTCCCAGCACTTAGCGTAAAGCGCGTCTTACATGCTCTGCGCAGGCCCAGAGGAACTCGCTTCAAAACCATGTCAGACCCGGGCTTCCGGCACTGCCCCGCACAGAGCCCGCGGGGCTGTCCAGGCTTCCGGGGGGGGGCAGCCACCCCAAGGAGGGGCTCGAGGGGACTGCGCTCTCTGCCACCAAAGGAGCCAGGACCCCATCAGGGTCAGCGCTGTCTGGAAACAGGCACACCCCCCTCCCCCATGGGACGCAGCGGCTTTCCAGCAGGGTAGGGGCGACAGGGAAGGGCCTCGCTGACGGTGCCCCGAGACAGGAGGCCGCCAAGGTGGGTGTGGGGTGACACTGGGCAGACGGGGGCAGGGCTGCCTCCCAACGGCCGCTCTGTGGCGCCGGGGGCCGCCCGCCTCACCGGCTGCTGCTGCTCCTGGTAGCGCCTCATGTCGTACTCAAGTTCTGCGGCCAGCTGCTTGTCAACTGTGAAGAAGTCCTTGACTTCATCTCCGTAATCCTGCATCACCTCCTAGAATGGACCGCAGCATCCCTGAGCACCCCGAGCCGGTGCACGGGCTCGTCCACACAACCTGATCACCATGGAACAGGGCAGGCCGCATGTTCAGAGCAGACGGTTTCCGCTCCATTGACAGACCAGCGAACCTGATGCCACTTTCCCAGCAAGTGCCGACTGCACCTGTGCTGGCCACAGCAGCCTCGTCTCCTGGAAGCTTCCTGAACACGTGCTAGGCACCATGGACCCCTGGCACTTTGGCTGGAAGCAGCCCCCAGCAGGGCTCAGAGCTGTCTGCAGCTGCAGGGCTGTGGGACCTGTCTCAGGAATCCCAGCAGGAGGCTGGCAGGCAGGCAGCACACGGCCCCCTGGCTAGATCGGGCATGGGGAGCCGTCCACACCGGCTTTCTCAGGACGCAGCTGAGGCTTGGGGCCATCCGTGTGTCTCCTCACGACGTGACAGAGGCTGTGAGCACACCAGGGCTAAGGTCGGAGGCAGGGACCCGGCCTCTGTGCCGTGAGGAAGAAGCCACTTTTCCTACTGGAGGCAGGGAAGATCTACCTGGCCCAGCCTCTAGGGAGGAGCCCCCCAGGCTTCGGGCAACCAGGGGGCTCCCAGGTGCAGGCAAGAACCGCGGGGGCTGCTCCGACAGGGCCCACACAAAGCTGGGCGCGCAGCCCTGCTCGAGCATGCCCACACGCGGGCTCTCCCTGTCCACACGCGTTTCAGGGGCTACCCAAGATTTTATTCCTTTCTGAGGTTCACTGGGGCAAGGACAGTGTGAGTGACCTAAAGTCCTCATTTTCTCCGGTCAGCCTGTCTTTCCCACCTTCACTTCTGTAGATGAAGATGTATTTGAAAACCGTATTCGATGTAATCCTGCCACAGCCCTTCTTGGGAAATAAGGAATCTGAGCATTTTTTGAGGAAGAAAACAACAGCATCAGCGGAAGTGGAGGTGCTGTGTTTCTGACTGAAAGACTCTACAGGAAGGTCTGAGACCTCAATTCTGTGCACTCTTGGTCTGCATGCGTCCCCTGGGCAGCCCAGGGCCAGGAGGCAGAAAGGCTGCTGCTCTGAGCAGTACCTGCGACTGGCACCGAGACACTGAGCCGGGGTGAGCTCCCGTCAGCGAGGACCACCTCCACTTCACCCCACGCAGAGTGAACCGAGACGGGGCCTATCTGTGGCCACAGCTGAGAAACTTCAAACCTGAACCTAACGGCCAGTAAGGACACAGACCCAACTCCCCAGGAAAGGCAGAGACAGCCTCTGGGGGACCTGTGGTCCCTGTCTTCTCTCCCAGGCAAAGGGCAGCCTGGGGCCCTGCTCCAAGCCACGCTGGACCCACGGTCAGGGCTGTGGGGTGGGGGTGGGCAGCCACATGGCCCGAAGCCTCCTTACCCTGAGGTAGAGCATGAGTTCTCGCAGAGCTGGGATCTTGTTCTTTTCTAGGGCAGACTTCAGGGAGGTGATAATTGGAATAATCATTTCTATTAAATTCCTCTTTTGAACCTGCGGTAACAAAAGAAGGCTGTTTCAGATGGGTGAAGTTCTGAAAGACAAACGTATTCCCTTCATCTAGTTCTTGCATGGCCGATCTCGAACATGATGCCAAGTTTACTTTTTAGTTTTGATGTCATTCTGAGAACTGGAGAGGAAGTCGCCTCAGCTGGGGAGACTAGGGAACCATCACTGCAAAATGGTGTGAAGCAGGAGGCACACAGGTACTCATCTTATTCCGAAACAAGGAAAAGGAACTAGAAATACAGGAGAGCCTTCAACAGCCCCGTCTGTACGTACAGAGCCTCACCCGTGTGGGAAGGAGGGAACTGGCACCCCCGCCCGCCCACCCCAAGGTCAACTGAATGAAGGACTGAAAACGAGCTCCCAGCCTTCCCACGAGCCCATCACACAGCCCAGCTGCACCCTGGGCTCCTCCACAAGATGAGAGGGGGCTCGGCCCTGCCGCACGAGCACGCCCGTGTCCCTGCAGGGGGGCGGCAGAGGAGGGGCCGGGCCTGGAGAAGGTGTGGGCCCCTCTCTGAAACTCTGTACACAGATCTGCTGGGTGGTCACACACTGCCTTCACTAAGAATGAGCGCCGAGCACAAAAGTCTGCGCAAACCTCTGAGAATTAGAGACAGCACACTGCGCTAGCCCATGCACGCCAGACGACCCTGCAGAACCTGAAGATCACTCTTGTCCATTTAAAGTCACTAGCACACGTTCTTTACTTGTAACCCACTCATTTCTAAAGAGACTTACCAGAGCTCTTGAAACAGGAGGGCCAAGACTAAAGAAATAATTTAATAAAGATGAGTCTGAGCAGAGGCTAAGTTAGGGAGAACCTTAAAAAGTGGTTTAAACACATTCACTCCACAAATATCATCAAATACTTTCTCTGCACTGGACACCAGGCTAACCTCTCGGGTGACAGAAATGGGGCCACGAACTCACGCCTTCAAGCTACTTCCAGACCAGGCTGTGTGTCACGACGTGAGGCTGGCAAGGTGTGAGGGGCTGTGGGGGTGCCCGGGAGTGAAGGGGCAGGGCAGGGTGTGTGTCTGGGGGACTCTGGTTGGCCAGACGGCACAGGGCAGGCTGGGTGGGGAGAGGCCCTGCAGGCCGAAGCGTGGCCCCTTGGGGACCAGAGCCAGCGGGCTGCAGAGGGGGGGCGTGGGCCAGGGCACACATGGTCATCGAGAGCTTACCCAGAAGGTGACAGGAAGCCTCTAACCCACTTGCTAAAGATGCCATCAGTGGGGGTAATGTCCACACACACAACACCAGGGCCAGGCACCCGCGTGCCACGGGAGCCACCGGGAGAAGGCAGACAAGAGCCCTGAGCAGGATGGGTGCTCAGGGGAGGCTGGAGGGGCCTCAGGGGAGCCCGGGGCCTCCGGAACAGCGCTCTCGCCTCTGGGGAGCCCAGGGCCTCCGGAACAGCGCTCTCGCCTCGGGGAGCCCGGGCCTCGGCAGGAGCGCTCTCGCCTCAGGGGAACCTGGGCCTCGGGAGGAGCGCTCTCGCCTCAGGGGAGCCCAGGGCCTCCGGAACAGCGCTCTCGCCTCTGGGGAGCCCGGGCCTCGGGAGGAGCGCTCTCGCCTCAGGGGAGCCTGGGCCTCGGGAGGAGCGCTCTCGCCTCAGGGGAGCCCGGGCCTCGGGGAGGAGCACTCTCGCCTCAGGGGAGCCCGGGGCCTCAGGAGCCGTGCTCTTGCCTCAGGGGAGCCCGGGCCTCGGGGAGGAGCGCTCTCGCCTCAGGGGAGCCGGGCCTCAGGAGCCCGGGCCTTGGGGAGGAGCGCTCTCGCCTCAGGGGAGCCGGGCCTCGGAGAGGAGCGCTCTCGCCTCAGGGGAGCCGGGCCTCGGAGAGGAGCGCTCTTGCCTCAGGGGAGCCCGGGCCTCGGGGAGGAGCGCTCTCGCCTCAGGGGAGCCGGGCCTCGGGAGGAGCACTCTCGCCTCAGGGGAGCCGGGCCTCGGGAGGAGTGCTCTCGACTCAGGGGAGCCCGGCCTCGGGAGGAGTGCTCTCGCCTCAGGGGAGCCGGGCCTCGGGAGCCTCGCACTTGCCTGCGAGAGCAGCTTCTTCTGCGACTCCTGCAGGGCCACTTGGACTGGGGCCAGCTCCTCCTCCTCCGCCAGCTGCTCCCTGTCTGCTTTGGCCCGGAGCGCCTGCAGCCTGATCTCCTTCGAGCTGAGCACTTCAAACGTGTCTGAGAGCAGCTCGCTGGCCTCCATGTCCAGGGGCAGGTCACCGTCAGTGAAGCAGGCTGGAGGGAGCAGAGGCGGACCCTGAGAGCTGCTGCCCACGGTCAGGGGCGGTGGTGCTGGGCATGGGTGGAGGCAGGGGCCTGCCGGCCTGAGGGCGATGGGGTCAGGACGTCGGGAATGGGATATCAGGCAGATGGCAGAGGGCATCGGGGTTAGGACGTTGCGCTAATGGCCGAGGACACAGGTCAGGACGTCAGGCCGACGGTGGAGGGCATCGGGGTCAGCACATCAGGCTGATGGCTGAGGGCGTCGGGGTCAGGACATCGGGCCGACAGCCAAGGACACCAGGATCGGGGTGTCAGGGCCCCTGGGCTGCAGGGCAGCTAGGCCCCCAGCCACTCAGCAGTTCCCTCCACACTCTTAATCCCCCCTCTGGCTGGTCCTACCCAGGACGTTTTCGAAGATTCTGGAAGTGATGTTGAACCGCTGCTCGTCTGTGAAGTGTTCCAAGAGGAACTTGTATATCCTCATCCTTTTCTCCCTGTTCTTACCCCCCTTCAGGGAGAAGAGCCGCTTCTCTCTGGGACAGAGCAGGACCATCTCAGCACAGCCGCTCGGCGAGGCTGGAGGACCTCTCTCTCCTGGGCCACCCACCAGGGGGCCGCCGTGCCTGGTGGTGATGCTGGCCCCCGACCCTCCACGCCTTGCCCACCTCGCCACTGACCTGTCCGACTGGGGGAACCTATTGAAACTTCCGTGCTTCTCGTAGCTGGTGAAGTGGAAGATGCACTCGATGAAGTGCCGGTAGAATATGGTCGGGTTCCTCTTCAGGAGCAGATGCACCAGGCAGACCTCCCCGGTGCTGCAGAGAAGGGACGGGGCCGGGTGACGCCTCGCAGGCCCCCAGGAGCCTTCCCGCAGAGGCCACGACGGGGCGGGCACCGGCTCTCCGGCGCACGCGGCTCCGGGGCCGGGCCTGCCCTGTGAACCCAGGCTCCCCAGCTGTGCTTGCAAGCTCACAGCCCACTGTCACTCAGCCACACCTCACGTTCAGGAGCCCCCCAAGCCGCCCCTTCAGGTGGACCCGCCGTCTCCTGAGGACCAACATGAAACCCTCGAGTGGGCAGACAGGACCGTCCACAGGCGGCGACCGCTCAACCGAGGCGGCAAAGGGCCACAGGGTAGCACCCACAGCCCCCGGAGCAGACGCTTGAGGACAGGGCGGGCGCTCAGGCTGGGCCAACCCAGGAGCGGGCTGGCTCTGACCCAGTGCCCTGGCCAGACCCACATTTCCTCACACCTTGAGCTGACTGCAATCTCCAGCTGCCAGGAGCCCGTCCCCCAGGGGAAGGACGGGGGACAAGAGAAGTCTGAAAGCGCTGCTCTTGGCCATGGGATGCACAAGACCCCCGAGAGCCCCCCCGGCAGCTCTCCTCCGGGCTCAGGACGCTGTCAGTGTGTCAAAGCTCACACCTCACCCAGTCCGAGGTGGCCACTCCGAGACCTCAACAGGGCAGTGATGTGCTACCAATGGCGACCTCGGACTGCTCACCAGATGCACCCTTGAGCACACAGCCGCTAAAGCTAAAGCGCGATCTACTCAGGGGGAATCCCTGGGGAGGAGGCCTGCCAATTTGAGCTGGATCCCTGGGTCGGGAAGATCCCCTGGAGAAGGGCATGGCAACCCACTCCAGTATTCTGGCCTGGAAAATCCCATGGACAGAGGAGCCTGGCGGGCCACAGTTCACAGGGTCACACAAAGCAGGACATGACTGAGCAACTAAGACTTTCAGACGTTCAACGTCAGATGCTGGTCCATTCAGGGTACAGGTCGGGACGCATGGGAAGCACCCTGGTGAGTCACCGGCCTAACCAGCTGGACAAGTCACTCCACAGGCATGTAAATGACACGCAGGGTCTGGACACAGGCGGAGGGCAGGTCCAGAGCAGGGAGGACGCCCAGCTGCACAGACAGGCCCCAGGGAGAGACTCGCTTTGAGTGCGTGAGGGCACACAGAGCCCGCCAGCTCGACCGATTCACCAAGAGGGACAGTGTGGTATCTGTCAGCTGAAAAGTTACAAGAAACCAGCATCCTCCGCAGTGCCCGCTGGGGCCGGCCCCTTCTCCTGCCCTCCTCACTCCAGGACCTTGAACTGGGACCACTCGCAACACGCCACCAAGTCAGGGGCACTGCAGACTTCACACAGCAGAGCCAGCCCGAGGAGCACCGAGAATCCAGATCCACTCCATCAGCCCGGCGGGCTCCAGGGGCAAGCAGCGAGGCCGCCTGCTTCTTGGACAGAGCAGGAAACACACGCGCCCTCTTCTTGCGGATGTCTTCCTACACACGTGCTACTCTGACGCTGGTATCCCCTTGGTGGACGCCGCATGGATGACTCAGAGTCCCGACCCAGCTGCTCTCGGGCTCGGACGGGGATGGACCCTGACCTGTGCCAACTGCAGCTGTGAGCAGGATGGACCCTTGCCCCGCACTGACCACCACCGTGAGCAGATGGGGATGAACCCCACCCTGCGCTGACCACCGTGATGGGGGTGGACGCCGCTCCACGCTGACTGCCGCCCTGTGCTGACCGCGGCTGTGCTGGGGGTGGATCCTCGCCCTGCACTGACCGCGGCCGTGGTGGGGCTGGAGCCCGCCCCTCGCTGACCGTGGCCGTGAACGGGGCCTGCAGCTGCCTCTCCGCACTCCCTGCTGTCGCCTGCGCGCCCCAGGCCTGCTCTGCCGCCTGCGTCTTGTCACGTGTGCTGTGGTCCTGTTCCCACAGCATGCTGACCGCTCCCCATCCGGTCCCTCCTCTTCTCAGCAAGCGGGCTGTCCGTCAAGGACCCGGGGAATGAGACCCACCCTCCGCCTCGATCATTTTCACTCACTGACTCATCCAGTGTCGCCTGAGCGTCTCCGTGGCTTCAGGCCGTCTCAGACAGGAAAGATGCCCATACACGGGACCACCCCCGACTCCAGGATGCCTGTGTCCCACGAGGTGGGCAGGCGTTCTCAAAACCACACAGAACGTGCTGACAGAAGTGATCTGGAGCAAAAGGTGGCCGGGAGGGCGTGGGGGACAGGGGGAACCAGCGCCGGGGAGAGCCCATGTCCTCCCCTAGGGTCACCAGGTTCAGCCTTTCCTCTGGACACTCCTGAGCGCATCTGTCTCACCCTCCTGCTTGCTAAGTGCTTCTTGACTTCATTCCAAGCCCCGACGCACTGCTAGCGCAGGCATGCCAGCCTGTGTTCCCCACATTCCTGCGCTGGAAACCAGGCCCCCAAAGGGGTGCTGTCAGGAGGAGGAGACTGGGAGGAGACTGTCCCGTGAAGGCCAGGCTCTCCGAGCGGGGAGTATCTCATGAGCAAAGTCCTGGAGGCCCTCCCGCCCTCCCGCCTCGTGAGGACCGGGCCGTGGAGACGGCGTGGGGCTGGCTCCCTGGGAGCCGCTGTGCCGGGGCCCGCCTCCGACTCTCACCCCCAAGCAGGGCGGGGCGCTGTCTCCCGCGATCAGCTGCCCAGGCTGTGGGGCTGGCTCCAGGAGGCGGCCAGCTGCGACACTCTGCAGAGCACCTTCTGTTCCTCACAGCCTCCTGTCCTCCCAGCTCCACTGACTCCAGGGACCCAGGCTCTGCTACAACACCGGAGCCCCGCAGAGGCCGGACAGGCCGCCCGCTGCTCCGACCGCTCGCTGACTCCCTCGTCCCTTCACCTGTCCCACACGGAGCCCTCTGGATCCTCAGTGACACCCTCTTCTCCCAAAGCGAGCCATCTCTGCTTTTCTTTCTTTTCTATGTCACCGGCCCATCACTGCAGTCCCCCTCCAGCCCTGCCCTCCTGCAGAGCGGCAGCACCTGCCCTGCCTGGCCATCGTCCTGACTGCTGTCTGCAGCTCACGTAGTTGGCAGACAGGGTACACCTCATACAAGCTTGTAGCCTCCACACTGGGGGTTTATATTTTAGGACCAATCCAACATGTCATGCAAGGAAACCACAGTCTGAAAAGACACACGCACGCCAGTGCTCACTGTAGTGCTGGGCACAACAGCCCGGACACGGAAGTAACTGGAATGTCCATCAGCAGAGGAGTAGATAAAGATAATGGGGAACACAGACACTACGGAATACCGCTCAGCAGGAAAGAAGGAACCAATGCTGTGTGCAGCAACATGGTTAGACCTGGAGATCATCATGCCCAGTGAGGGAGGCCAGACAAAGACCAGCATCAGGACACCACTCACAGGTGGAGTCTAAAGAATGGTACAAATGAGCTGATTTACAAAAGTAAGAGCCACAGATGGAGAAAGCAAGCTCGTGGCTACCAAAGGGGAAGGAGGGCAGGGGTGCACGGGGGGGTTGAGACTGACGCTGGAAAAGACCCTGATGCTGGATCGGGGAAAGACTGAAGGTGGGAGGAGAAGGGGACGACAGAGGACGAGATGGCTGGAGGGTGTCACTAACTCGATGGACGTGAGTCTGAGTGAACTCCGGGAGTTGGTGATGGACAGGGAGGCCTGGCGTGCTGCAGTCCATGGGCTCGCAAAGAGTCGGACACGACTGAGCGCCTCGATTGAACTGGGATTGACACATACACACCACTATGTATGCAATAAGGACCTGCAGCAGAGTACCGGGAACACACTCACACTCTCTCATGACCTACACGGGGAAAGATCTAAAAGGAGTGGACACGCGTGTGACGCAGCAGAGTCACTCTGCCGTACAGCAGACCCGACGCTGCCAACCAGCTGCGTCCAGTAAAGGCTGATTCAGCAAGTCATGCAGTGCCGCTTGTGCTGGAATCATCAGAAGCCCACCTCGACCAGAAGTGAGCTCACAGGGCTCTGCCGCTGGGGTCCCTTGTGAAGATCTGCCCTAGCAGACCCACGTGGAAAAATTAACATGTACAGAGGAAGCAGACAGGCCTGACCTTTGGCCTAAAAATACATGAACAGGTTAATTTAAATTAGCTTTTCAAAGCTCTTCAAATCACGCTCCACATTCTGCCGTGGTTCAAACAAACTCAGAAGGCAGGGCTAAAGGGCTCCATACAGCCATCGAGGCTGTAACGCACATGGGAGGGGCCGACGTGCTGAGCTCCTCTCTGCTCCTGGGCCCCCCACGGCACACAGGGCCTGGGGCTGGCCTGGCCAGAGAAGGGGAGAGGGCACCGCGCAGCAGCCGAGCCCCTGCCCCACTCACGCAGAGAGAAAAGGAGTGCGGGCGCCTCGGCTGCCAACTCCGGCTCTAGACATGCTGATCAGCACGCCAGCCTTCTCCCGGCTCGTCAGGGAGATGCGCCTCCTTGCAGAGACACGGAAAGGAGACTGAACAGGAATTCTCCCACGGAGCCCAGAGTGAGCCACTGGCGACAGTTTACAGCAGCAAAGGTGAAGGTGTTAGCTGCTCAGTCCTGTCCGACTCTCCCCACGGACTGCAGCCCGCCAAGCTCCTCTGTCCATGGGATCCTCCAGGCAAAAATACTGGAGTGAGTAGCCATTCACTTCTCCAGGGGATCTTCCTGACCCAGGCATCAAACTGGGTCTCCTGCATTTCAGGTGGATACTTTACTGTCTGAGCAACCAGGGAAGCCCATTTAGAATCCATTATTACATGCTGTTTAGAGTTAAAGAATTTGTAAAGACCGCTTTTCAACTGTGGGAGCTGCTGCCATGCGTTCAACACTGTTTTCCCACTACAGACTCGCTCTAAACAGCGTAACTCACGTCACGCAGCTGAGGTTAGCCAATTCTCAACCCCTTGAAAAGAAATCTTTAAGAAAATTCCAGAAGGACAGGAATGAACAAGTGGCAAGGCAACTCTCTTGCCTTCTAATAATCAGGAAATACCCATTTCCAAGGAGGCCTACAAAGCTGTGCATTCTCATCCCACACTGAGCAATCCTGCCTTAAGTCCTAGAGCGCCTTCCTCAGTTTCTGCATTTAGAGGAAAGTCCGAGGTCCTGTGTCACTGGCCCAGAAGCCTACTGCGTGCCGCGCGGTAGGCTCGGTTCCTGCCCCAGTGGCGGGTGCGGCAGGGGCTCGCCCTGCTCTCAGCCTCTGCCTGGGATGGGCAGTGTCAGCAGCTGTGGTCGGTGCCGGGATTCTCCCGAGCCCACCTGGGCCGTGGTGCTTTTGTTCTCAAACTTACATGATACCTAAAGCTTTGTTGTGCAGTTCAGTACTTTAAAAGTTGACTGATATCTGGCAACTGCCAAAACCTCACTAAATCCTACACAACGCAAATCCAAAGCAATTTTAAAGAGAACTTTCCAGAAACTAGGCCAATCACTCGGCTGCCTGGTGCGAGGCAAGAGGCTCACCTGGCGACCTCTGGGTTTGGGTCCACGACTGTGATGATGAAACGGAAGAACAGGCAGCCCTTCCACCTCACAAAGTCCTCCTGCAGAGAGAAGGAGGTCGCACACTTATTCCGCTGCTCAGACCCCGCCCACGCATCCCCCTCGGCCGGCTGGTGGGGCGCCCCGCCGCACACCTGCAGGAGGCCCGTGAGCAGAAGCAGCGCCTGCTTCCGGACGAATGGGTTCGGGTCCTTCAGACATGTGCAGATGGTAGGGACGTACTTGTCCACCAGGGCCGTGTAGCGGACGCAGAGGTCACACAGGACGATGACGACGTTGTTGAGGACGCTCCCGTCTATGCCCACCTCCAGCTCCCGCACCAGGACGGGGACGCTCTCCTTTGCAAGATCCTCGTGCTGCAAGCACAGCTTTCCTGTCCCCGAGAGACAGAGCCCAGCTCTATTCTGGCTCACTGCCTCACAGGCTCTCCAGCTCGCTCTTGCCAGGGACTTTATTCAGTTAGTTAGAACATCACATCAACAATCACAAACAAAGAAGCCAAAGGCAGACAGACCCATACTAAATATTAAGACGCTCAAAATACATATATATGCTCCCCACCCCCAGGCTACACGAGACAGACCGGCTGAGACACTCCGCTGTGGCAGTACAGATGCCTTCTTCTGAGGTCAACATACGAATTTTGGAGTTTCCGACTTACCTGGAAAATGACCAATAAAATGTAACTGATGATACTTCGTATTTCTGATTATACACATAATCACTATAAGTAAAAAGTTTAGTAATGAACTTGAAACCTGAGCTAGGTAAACACGATTGTGTCCTTCCTTTCACTTCTCGTTCAGTCGGGAGAGGAAAGGATGTTGCTGAGTTTTGTGTCTGCACCTTTTTTTTGGCCTAGAGAACACTTTGCTCTTATTTAGTTCTGAGATTTCTGAAAAAACTGATGGACAGACTGAGTGTAAAAGCACCACGGGAACCCCAGTGTACTGAAGGCAAGGGCCCTGCAGGGCTGCGCCCCCCAGGTACAGATCACTGGCTTACTGGAGACCCAGAGGTGCGTGTGCTTCCCACTCACCCAGGGTGATGACGGCGTGCGCTCTGATCACCGAGGGCATGATGACGCCCTGGACCTGGGAGAGGGGCTGGGAGGCTGGGGCCACACTGCTGCCTGGGGGTGCCCGGGGCCCTGCAGGAGGGAGGGGAGGTGGGCTTACTGCACCGCTCAGGGCGAGGCCAGCCCTGGGGAGGGAAGGGGTGGAGAGCTTACTGCACCGCTCAGGGCAAGGCCAGCCCTGGGCAGTGGGCATGGGGCGCGTCAAGGGCCTTACGAGGCTCTCTGCTGGGAGACGCGGCCAGGATAGACAGGATCAGGAGGGTGGTCCTCTGGTCCACTCTGGCTGGACAGAGCTGGGCGACGTCTCCTAAGGTGAAAACATACTTCACCTGCAAAGAGAATTGGTTCTGCAGTAAGAGTGCGGCAGAGGAAAACCACCTCTGGCGGGATGAAGACCGTGTCAGCGGCTCTTCTTTTCGTCCTGCAGTTAAATGACTGCCTTTTTCCTCTGAAACAAGACACAGCCACTGGGAAAACTCCGCCACTGCCTACACTAGGGTGACCACACAGTTGTATCATCTACCTCCAGATGCTCTTGCAAGTCAAAGGGGCGCTGGCTAGCAGGTACAGGGTGGTACCAGGGTGGCCTCGGTGCTCCCAAGCAAGCGGGCGCACAGAACACCCGACTCACGGTCCCGCCCACAAGACGCCACCTTGCTTTTCTGGACGGCTCTTTCCCAAGCACGTTTACGGCCGCAGGGCTGCACGCTTGCGTCTCTCCCACGCCTACCAATCACTCTAGGTTGAAGGTCGCAATTCTAAATTTCAACATCAGGCATCCTTTCATGTCAATGTAGACAACAAATATGTTTGACAACTACACAAAAGTATGCTAAAAATCAAGAACGTTGTGAAAGCTCACCACGCTATCACCATGCGTCTATGTGGCTGAATCCTTTGCCGCTCGCATCGTCTCCGACGCACAGCCCTGCACCCTGGGATAGCGCTCTGCCTCCTCAGAAGGGTTGTGCAGGACGAGGGGGCATAGAGCCTGCTACACACTTTAAATGCACTTTCAAATCGTCCTCCTGGTTAGCTTACTAGTAAGATTCCTCCCAAAACTCAATAAAACCTCAAGGCACCATTACTGTGTCTTTATTGAGGATGTTCAGCTTAATAGTTAAGCAACACTATTTTAATTATTCAATCATAAAAATATGAGTGATATTAACCAAACAGTAAAATGTTAAGTAAAGACTTTAGAGTAAGAAAGCTAATAATGATGTGTGTGCTTAGAGAGACCTGAACATACTGTATCTCAGTGAACGGATGGAATATTTGAGTTATATTTAAATAAGAGTGAAGTAAACAATATACATACAGGAACCTCTCCATATATTTTGACTGAAGGGTAGATTTTGGTGACATATTGAACAGGAAAAAAAGTCTAACTAAGGAAAACTCCCTGGTCATAGTACACATTTTCCTTAGACTGGGTAGGGAATCCCAGACCCATCAAAAGAGAAAGACCCTCCAGAGAAGCCCTGGGTCAAGGCTACTCTACACACTGTGGCCTCTGACCCAAAACACCAGGGTTCCTATTGAATAGGATAATTCTAATTACTGAACTGGGAGCATACTGATGTCTCAGCACGAAGGTTCTTCTCCTCCAAAATATCCAAACATAGCCATTGACCCCCAGCTTCAAGTGCGAGGGGTGACTGACCTGAACAGGGGGGAACAGGAATTGAACAAGCAGATGAGGAAAATGGCCAGTCTCAGCTAAGTGATAGCCTAGCCTAAAAGGCCCTTACTGGACGGTGTCAGATGCCAGAATCAGAAGCACCAGTGTTTTGCTGACAGCCAGCCACTTGGATGAGAAAACAGGCCCCGTGTGCAAAGACTCAAAGGCACCTCTTCAAGACACACTTTCTGAAGCAGGTGCACGTCACACAACCTCACGGCTCCCGGGGCAGGAACTTCTCCAGATTTCAAACATCTCTTCTGGTTGCACATGTGACCTTGGAACTGTTCCACAGTCTGATGTTCAGGCCACTCAGCAGACACAGCAGACAATTTTACAAAACATCAAACTCAAGCCCAAAGAACCAAGAGTGCACTCACGCTACTCTCTTCTCACCTGCTACTTCTGAGCTCACAACACACACTGTGTTCTCCCTATTGGGTCAGGAACATCACAGGACCCAACAGGGAGAAGCATCTGCCATCACTTCCCCCAGGTAGTAAGTGAGAAAAAAATGAATAGGTCAGCAGAAAAAATTCTCGAAAAGAGGAGTGAGCATCAGGCTGGGAACATCCTTCTGCTCACGGTGCTGGGAACACACACCGCAGAGGCGTTCTCGGCCCTGCCGGCGTTGGGGGGTGGGGGCGGCGGGGCGGCAGAACTCACCATCAGCTCTTCCCGCATCCGGCCTGGCCCGTCCTGCTGCAGGATGACGTCGGAAAGGTGGCGCACACAGGTGGCAAGCACGTCCCCGGACGCCTGCGCCAATAACTCCTGTGGCAAGTCAAAGGTCACCTCTGAGGGGCGCCGTGCATCCAGCAGACTGCCCATGGCATACAGCTCGCCCAGAAGAAGCGCTGTGCCTCCAAGAGCATAAGCTGGAAGCCACGAAAACCCCAGCCACCCTGTTTCTGCACCTTTGCTCTTTCTTTCAGCGACCTGGCGACACGAACTGGTTAAGCGGGTTCACAAAAAACACGTTATGTATGCTCTTTCTGATACACTCTACATACTACATGTTGTCTACATATACATATTTTATGCATAAAAGTCTCCTGTACATGTTATGTCTTTCTTCTACGTTTTCTCCGTAAGAGGGACAGACACCGACTCAGGAAGGTCAGGAGGCCCAATTTCTAAGAGACCTGCGGCAGCAGCGCTCCTGCGGCGACAAGCACTCTGCCGCTCTCCTGGCGCGCGCAGAGGTGGACTGACTGCCGCACTAGAGAGCGTGCTTTAAATAAACAGACTAGGAACAGCAGCTGTTAGCCTCCTGGAGCGTATTCTTTAGAGGCAAGTCTTCAGAGTCTCTCGTTAGGGAAGTGCCTCCCAGGGGCCCCATCTCTGGCCCACCCACCTCACCGCACACAGCAGGCTGCAGAGGGCCTCAGCTGCTCCCAGTGGCCCGGATGTCGCTGAGCACCCAGGCTGAGCCGAGCGGCTCCACACCGTGACAGGCCGCCGCACGGTCAGACATCGCTGTCTTTTACATCTTTCGTTTTCTTTTAATTGGAGGACACTTACTTTACAGCACTTTGATGGTCTGTGCCATGCATCAGCATGGACCGGCCACGGGCGCACGTATGTCCCCTCCCTCTTGGACCTCCCGTGCACCTCCCTTCCCATCCCAGCCCTCCAGGCGGCCACAAGCACCAGCTTCGGGTTCTCTGCACCACAGAGCAACTCCTCCCAGCTGTCTCTTCTACACACAGTAGCCTCCACGCTCCAGCGCTGCTCTCGCAAGCCCTCCCCCCCTTCCCTTCTCCACGTCCACACGCCTGCGTCTCCTCTGCTGCCCTGTAAATAGGATCATCAGTACCATCTTCCTAGATTTTACTTTTTTTCTCAAGTGCACACAGAACATTCTCTAGGACAGATCATATCCTGGGCCATATATCAAACACCGGTAAATTTTTAAAAAGTGAAATCATTTCAAGCATCTTCCCTGACAATACTATGAGATTAGAAATCAATTACAGAGGGAAAAACCTATAAAAAATACAAACACATGGAGATTAAACAGTATGCTTCTAAATAACCAATAGATCACTAAAATAATCAAAAAGGATATCAAAATATGCTTAGAAACAAATGACATGAAAACACGATGACTCAACCCTGTGGGAGGCAGTAAAAGCAGGGGTGGGAAGGCAGTTTATAGCTGCACAAGCCCACCCCAAGAAACGAGAGAGACATCGAGCACGTAACCTAGCCTTACACCTACAGCAACCTGAAAGAGAACCAAAAAACCCCCCAGAGTTAGTAGAAGAGAGACATCATAACGATCAGAGCAGAAGGAAATGAAAAAGACACGAAGGAGACTATAGCAAAGAGCAATGAAACTAAAAGCTGGTGCTTTGAGAAGATAAGCAGCACTGACAAACAGCAAGGCTCATCAAGAAAAAAAGGGAGAAGACGCAAATGAATAAAAGTAGAAATGAAAAAGTTACAGCAGACAACCGAGAAATACAGAAGACCGTGAGAGACTCCCACGAGCAGCTCTACACGCCAATCAAATGCAGAATCTGAAAGAAGCGGATGGACTCTCAGAAGAGCACAGCCTTCCACAATGGAAGCAGAAAAATAGAAAATATGAACAGACCAATCACAAACACGGGAATCAAAACTGTAATAAAAAATCTTCCAATAAATAGAAGACCAGGACCAGACGGCTTCACAGGCGAATTCCACCAAAAGTCTAGAAACGAGCCAGCACCTATCCTGCTCAAACTCTTCCAGAAAACCGCAGAGGAAGGAAAACTCCCACACTCACTCTACGACATCAAAGCCAGACAAAGGTACCACAAAAACCAAAGTTATAGGCCAGCATCACTAACGAACACAGATGCGAAAATCCTCAACAAAATTCTAGCTGACAGAATCCAGCAAGACATTAAAAGGGTCGTACATCATGATGAAGCGGCCTTTATCCCAGGGATGCAAGGGTTCTTCAATACATCCAAACAGTCAGCGCGATACACGATGTTAACAGATTTAAATATAAAAACCAAATGATCGTCACAACAGATTCGGAGAAAGCTGTTGACAAAACCCACCACCCATTCATGAGAAAAACTCTCCAGAAAGCAGGCACGGCGGTGGTGGCTCAGCTGTGTCTGACTCTTGAGATCCCGTGGACTGTAGCCCACCAGGCTGCTCTGTCCATGGGTTTCTCCAGGCCAGAATACTGGAATGGGCTGCCGTTTCCTTCTCCAGGGGATCTTCCCAACTCAGGAATCAAACCCGGGTCTCCTGCATCTGCAGGCAGATTCTTTACCAACTGAGCTACAAGGGAAGCCAGAAGTAAGCACAGACGGAACATACATCCATATAATAAAGGCCAGGCATGATAAGCCCACGGAAACTACCGCTCTCAGTGATGAAAACATCGTTCCATCTGGAGTCAGGAACAAGACAAGGGTGCCCGCTCGCTCTGCCACTACTATTCAACGCGCTTCTGGAAGTGCCAGCCAGAGGAAACAAACAAACGAAAGGAACCAGACTGGGAAGGACGTGAAGACTTTACAGACGACATGACTCTTCACACAGAAAACCCTGAAGACGCCACCACAAAGCTACTAGCGCTCATCAATGAACACAGTAAAGTCGCAGAGTACAAAATTGATATACAAATCCCCTGCACCCCTCTACACTAACAATAAAAAATCAGAAGGATACTCACTTCTGTTTCAGGACTTACTCTACCACGGAATTACCTGTTAACATGTGGGGCTCCCCCACTGCGTGGCAGGACCTTAGGAATGGGCAGTCTGACCACCACCCCAGGTAGCGCCCCGCAGCTCAACCACAAGGCGGTACTTAAAGTTTGCCAAACTGCTGGCAAACCACCATCACAACCCAGACTTCTGCGGCTGACCTGGCCCAAAATGCATGCATGCGTCTGCTGTGTTTTACACGCCAACAGCACAACCCAGAGCCTCTGGAGCAGACGTGCTGTGTCCCAGGCGTCTAGGTGCCCAGGTCCCTGGCTGCTAGTGAGAGGAAGACTTCAGAGGCTGGGTGAGCTGCCGGTCAGCCCGCCCACCCGCCCACCTTGGGCTCTGTCCCCACAGGCACTCCCGCCCTGCCTCCAGCTCTGCCCTGAGCACTCCTGCTGACCAGAGCCGTGTCCAGAGGCGAGTCTGTCTGGTCTAGGCAGACCTCAGAACACTTTTTCTTCAGTTTCCCAAGATCTGTCTCCTTGCAATTTCCACCTACTGGTCCAAACCGGTCCTAAGCGACCCTGAGTCACTCTGATTGTCATCTGGGTCTCCAGGCCGACTGCTGCCCCACACTTCTTCCTCCCACACACTTCCTCCTCCAGCTGCTCACGCCAGGCCCCTCGGCCGCCCTGGCTAGCCTGCTCTGACCCATTGCTGCCGCTCACCCGGTCTCACCCACCCTGCTCTGGAGGCTGTCTTGAGACAGAGGACGGGGAACTAGTCTCGGATGCAACCAGTGCAGACAGCAAGACCGCACCTCTGCTGCAGACCCCGGTGCCACTCACAGCACCCACTGCTGCCTGCGGCGCCACGGCGCCGTCAGCTCCCGGCCGCTGGCAGAGCAGCCATGCCCACGCCCCAGCCTACGGCTTGGTGGTCGTGTCTTTGGCACCTGTTTTTCTCCGTAAAACACTGGGTGTTCATTTATAGAAAAAGAAGAGGCAGAGGTGTATCTCTGGTCGCCTGGATGGAAATCACCCCCAGCTTCTGGGACGCATCGGGCCTCAGTCCCCTGTCCACCATGCTGTGGGGGCAGAGCCAAAACCCTGCCTTCTCCTGGCACAGCAGTGAGCTCCACACTCTTCCAGTCTCGTTTCTACATGAGAAGAGAACTCAGCCTTCCCCACAGACGAACAAGGACCCAGCTTACTGTTCTGAGCACTGGGGCCTGTGGCGGGCAGACAGTGCGGCCTCTCGGCCTGGCTCCCCCCAGTGGAGACCCTCTTCCGGCCAGGGCTGGGGACCTGGGTCCGAGCCACAGGCCTGGCTCCGCACCAGCAAGCAACGCGCCTCAGACACCAGCAGGATGGTACCCTCGGCACTGGCCACAAACCCCCTGCTTTCCCTATGGCACTCTTCCTCATTATCAGCTTTTCGTTTTGTTTTTACCTGTTTTCTGCTATTCATACATGCTCCCTACTTAGGGAATGTTCCTTATTTAAAAGGTTTTCACACACTTTCTTGTATCAGAGATAAATGGTTAGAAAATCAAATAAAAGAAGTATCCCTTTCACCAAGAAGTGTCAAAAAGTTCAGTAAGGAAAATCTCAGACACAGAAAGAGCTGGGCGTTTTTAAAATTAAGTAGATTTCAACCTGCTCATACCCTAAGCAAAAAAGTTACACTATGCTGTCTTACTATACCTGTTAACTTATGAGGGAAGGACCTTTTAAAAGGAACTTATACAAGAAAAGGAAGCCTAGGAAGGTGACAGGTGGCTCAGATGAAGCAATGTTTTTATTCTAGGAAATGTAAATATATTGGTTGGCCATAAAATTCGTTTGGATTTTTCCTTAAGATGTTACATAAAAACAAGAGCCAACTTTCTGGCCAACTCAATATTTCGGCAGCTATCTAATTTCTGACTTCTAAAACCATTATTAGCAACCCCAAGTCCTACACTGCTCACCATGACTAGCACCGTCTGGAGTGTGGTCCAGGCACACCTGACGGCTCAGACGGTAGAGAATCTGCCTAAAAAGTGGGAGACCCGGGTACGATCCCTGGGTTAGGAAGATCCCCTGGAGAGGGAGTGGCTGCCCACTCCAGTATTCTTCCCCAGAGACTTCCATGGACAGAGGAGCCTGGCGGGCTACAGTCCACGGGATGGCAGAGAGTCAGACACGACTGAGCGACTTCACTCACTCATGCTTTATTGATTATGCTAAAGCCTTTGACTGTGTGGATCACAACAAACTGTGGAAAACTCTTAAAGAGATGGGGCTACCAGACTACCTAACCTGTCTCCTGAGAAACCTGTATACAGGTCAAGAGGCAACAGTTAGAACCGGACATGGAACAACAGACTGGTTCCAAATTGGTAAAGGAGTATATTGCCAAGGCTGTATATTGCCAACCAGCTTATTTTAATTTATATGCAGAGCACACCGTGCAAAATGCTGGGCTGGATGAAGCACAAGCTTGAATCAAGATTGCAAGGAGAAATATCAATATGCAGATGACACCACCCTTATGGCAGAAAGTGAAGAAGATCTAAAGAGCCTCTTGATGAAAGTGAAAGAGGAGAGTGAGAAAACTGGCTTAAAACTCAACATTCAGAAAACGAAGATCATGGCATCTGGTCCCATCACTTCATGGCAAACAGACAGGGAAATAGTGGCAATAGTAACCGACTTTATTTTCTTGAGCTCCAAAATCACTGCAGATGGTGACTGCAGTGATAAAATCAAAAGACGCTTGCTCCTTGGAAGAAAAGCTATGACAAACCTAGACAGCATACTGAAGAACAGAGACGTTACTTTGCCCACAAAGGTCCGTCTAGTCAAAGCTATGGTTTTTCCTGTGGTCATGTAGGGATGTGAGAGTTGGACCATAAAGAAAGCTGAGCACCGAAGAATTGATGCTTCTGAACTATGATGTTGGAGAAGACTCTTGAGAGTCCCTTGGACTGCAAGGAGATCAAACCAGTCCATCCTAAAGGAAATTAACCCTGAATATTCATAGGAAGGACTGATGCTGAAGCTGAAACTCCAATACTTTGGCCACCTGATGTAAAGAGCTGACTCATCTGAAAACACCCTGATGCTGGGAAAGACTGAAGGTGGGAGGAGAGGGGACCACAGAGGATCAATGGTTGGATGGCATCATCGACTCAATGGACATGAGTCTGAGCAAGCTCCAGGAGTTGGTGAAGGACAGGGAAGCCCGGCAAGCTGCAGTTCATGAGGTCGCAAAGAGTCGGACACGACCGAGTGACTAAAGTGCCCAGGATGCACTTCCTAGAAGACAGTGGTGCCCAGAACCAAGGAGGTGACCTCCTAAAGGTGCTGTGTCTTTAGCAGCCAAGGCCTTCTTGGGGAATGTCAACTGCTTGTCAGATGGGCACTTCCTTGAAGACCCAGCTGCCTTCCAGGCTGGCCGAGGAGCACCCCCAGCCTCAGGGCAGAGCCCCGCCTCTGCGTGGACGCGCGGCGGCCGCACACAAGTCTGTGGAGTACCTGCTCCTCCGCGGGTGTCCCTGCAGCTGCCCGGCACAGGCTTTGTAAAGTGTCGACAGCTGGGGTGATCAGCACTGTCGGCCAGCAGAATCCATTCAGCTTTTCCTTGAGAACATCTGAAAAGAGCCAATTCCCTCCAGGTTTTTAACTCTCAAAATAAAGTGAGAGGCAAGCCTTTTCACAATTCTCTGGCCGACACTCACCTGCCACCATGTCCCGGGTGCTCTGAGGAAGATGCTTGGCGATATGCCGGATGACACACAGGACGTGCCCCAAGGTGTCTTCATTGGGGTTCTGCTGGCTGGGGAGAGGGCAGAGGAGGAGTCAGCGCAGAAGCCCGGGGTGCCTGCTGCTGACGCAGCGCTCTTCTTCCGGATTATAGTGCTGGAGGGAGGAGGGAGCCTGGCCCACAAGCCAAGCTGGGGAATGCGACGGCACTTCCTGTACTTGGACAATCAAAGCTTAACAGTGATTCCATTTTCCCCCTTGGTTTTTACACTAGAATTTAAAGAAAAGACCCATGTACACAAACAGCTACGAGAGAGCCCACTTCAAGACACAAGCCCTGTGTCCAGCCCTCCCTGTGTCTGGTGGCAGCTCCGTGCCAAGAGTGCAGACCTGCTCATCCTCTCCCAGGCCTCGATGACGGCGGAGTAGTCCAGCACGGGCGCCGCGCCAGCCACCTTGGCGAGCAGCATCCAGGCGGGCGCAGAGTGCTCCTTTTCTGTGTGGGAGAGCACGTTGTTCACAAAAGTGGGGGAGAATCTATCTTTCCGGGACCAGATATGAAAAGCCTTGTTTAAATAGCAGCTGGAAAAGAGACAGAAAGCAGGACCATCACTGTGAGTGCACAAGCCTCGACCACCCCTCAGTCCAGGGTGCAGGCTTCTGCGGCGGCCTCTCCTCCAGTACAGCAGCCACAAAGGGGTTCCCGCCCGGGGGCACGTCTGATACCAACTGAGGTGTCCTTCCAAATGCTACGACACCAAATACGGTATGTTAACCTACCTCCTCCCCAAAGTTTTTACTTTTAAAGGGAAGAATAAAGCTTCAGAATACACATGAGGGTGAGAGTGAAGCCGCTCAGTCGTGTCCGACTCTTCGCGACCCCATGGACTTCAGCCCACCAGGCTCTTCCCTCCATGGGATTCTCCAGGCAAGAGGACTGGAGTGGGTTGCTATTTCCTTCTCCAGGGGATCTTCCCGACCCAGGGATCGAACCTGGGTCTCCCGCATTCCAGGCAGATGCTGTAACCTCTGAGCCACCAGGGAAGAATACACGCGAGACCCTCTAAAACTCGTATGTACCCATATGTGGCAGGATGCCAATAACACACACATCCAGAGCTTACGATGTTTTAGTGACAGAACATGTAGACAATGTCCTTTTTCAATGGAAGGGCTGGAGAGAAAGACCATCCCAGAGGCGAGATATGGTGGTGTTAAAGGAGCTCAACTTTGCTATGACCTGTCAAAACCACTCAGAACTACATATTTCAAACTTTTCTAAAAGAAAACAAAAATTCTTCTGATGTATTAAAGTGTCTGTGTGATGCCAGTGCTACTTTCAGACCATTTCTTATTTTATTTTTTCCCATAGCAGTGAGTGACATATGACTCATGAGACAAATGTAACATTTTATATTTAAGTGGAAAAACAAATACATTCCTTCCCCAAGTAATTTCTTCTTCTGCTAGGAACACATACACACACACACACTCAGACTAGCAAAACTTTTTCATTAAAAATGAAAAAAACAATTCTCAAAGCATGCAGAAGGTGACTACAAGAAAATAAACACACCCATACACAGTAAGCATATGCCTATAAATGAACGGTCTGCATTAACAAATTAGCTTTTATCTAAAAAAATTTATCTAGAGTTTTACTGCAAATGACTAACATGATTCAAACCTGACTGCTGTCCAAAACCAAGATACAGTGAATTGACAAATATTTTAAAATTTATCTACAAGAATCACACAGAATATTAAATGACATTTACCACAGGAAGCCAACACAATGGGAAGAAATGTCCTCTGAACTTAACAGTTTCAAGAGCTCAAATCCAGCTCCTCTGGAGGGCTGTCACACACACCCTCCACCAGCGATGAGCTGTCTCTAAAGGCCCCCTGACTGGACCCAGTCAGTGTCAACCCACTGCAGCCGCAAGGATGCAGCTCAGCCACCACCCCCTGGGCTTCCTGAAAAGCATGGCTGGCCACAGGCCTGAGAGCTGCCCAGCGCACCCGCGGGGCCCGCCGCAGCGACCCCCGCAGAGCAGAACTGGCCCTTCGCCCTCACACTGCAGCCCACTGTCTGATTCCTGTGCTTCTCATCACGCCAGGTGCTGACTCTGAGAAGGTCTGTTCCACGTTCTCCACTCCAATCTACACTGTCTGACCGGTACCCTGATTCCTGTGCTTCTCATCGCGCCAGGTGCTGACTCTGAGGAGGTCTGTTCCACGTTCTCCGCTCCCGTCTACAGCCTAGCCCGGTGACTCCCTCTACCACCAGAAGTGCCGAAAGCAGGCGTTTAAAGCAGGGCTCCACGCACAGCGCTCCCCTGCCCCGGCTGGCCCCAACTCTTGCTTCCTGGGCCAGAAATCCCTCAGCAGCCCTGTCATTTAGGGTCCGAGAGGGTCAGGCCTCTCAGTCTCTGCGCTGCCATTTCCTGCCTGGAGACCCTCACCATCAGGCCGGTCTAGCTCATCTCAACTCTTTCCACCTCCAGAGACGACTGCAGTCACGCCACCATCCATGGAAGCACTCTATGCCAGAGAAAGTAAAGGGGATAAAACCATACAGGGGAAAGAAAAAAAAATGAACTTTCGGAAATTATCCAAGAAAACATCCACATAACCTACAGGACATCTACAGGAAAAAGCTCTATAGGAAAGACCATGCAACATCTACAGGGAAAGAGCTCTTAAAAACCCGTTAGCCACACAGAAAACCACTAACAAACTGGACTCGTCGAAAGGCACCATTAAGAGGCTGAAGAGGCGGACACTGTGCTGGGCGGCGGAGTGTGCAGCGCACACAGCAGACTCGCACACGTTTGAGCGCTTTTGGGTGAACAAGCGCAAGAGCGACAGACAGCCTGATTAAAAACCAGGGCACGGTATCTGGGCAGGTAACACACAACGTGAAAATCTAGATGCTAATCCCCCTATGAAAGGGGTTCAACTGCATCGGTCACCATGGCAGTGCAAATTGAGACACCAAGGAGCAGAAGCACTGGCCACCAACATGACTAAAAGAAAGGCCGAGGGCACAAAGACAGGGAGCAAGTGCAGCTCTCAGAAGTGCTTCAGGCCGGCAGCACCACTCTGGAGCGCTGCCTGCAGCGACTGAAGGAAGGATAAGAGCACGCCCAGAATAGCCACCGCACGTTCCCTCACAGTAAAGAACTGGAAACGATCCATCATCAGCCGACGGTCATCAGGATACATCAACTGTGGCTTCTTCATGAATGTGACACACACACGCAACAATGACGGTGAATGCGCTATAGCTGCACACAGCCCCAAGTGGGCCTGGCACTTCTGTGGGCGGAAGCAGACCCACAAAGAGCAGAGACCACAGAGTTCCGTTCTCGTGAAGAGGCGGCGCAGAGAAGCCACACCTGAGCTCGCACCAGCGGGCCCCGCCTCTTGAGGCGAGGAGCACCGCTGGAAGGGAGAGAGAGGGTGCTCCTCGGGCGAGCACGGCTCTGCTTCTGGACGCAGGGATCACACCCACTCAGGCCTTCCGTGCTGCAGGGCTTCTTTACCCACTGAGCCAAAAAGAACAGAAGTGGAAGGCAAGGGAGTGGAAGGCTGTGGCTGAGCCACGACACACGCCGGGACTCCTGGCTTCCGGCCAGGGACGAGGCTTGAGCGCTCAGAGCTTTCGTGTAATAAAGTTTTATTAAAGTATAAAGGAGACAGAGAAAGCTTCTGACATAGACATCAGAAGGGGGCAGAAAGAGTACCCCCTGCAAAGTCGACACGACTGAGTGACTGAACTAACTGAACTGAACTGCTGCTGCTGCTAAGTCGCTTCAGTCATGTCTGACTCTGTGCGACCCCATAAACAGCAGCCCACCAGGCTCCACCGTCCCTGGGATTCTCCAGGCAAGAACACTGGAGTGGGTTGCCATTTCCTTCTCCAATGCACAAAAGTGAAAAGTGAAACTGAAGTCGCTCAGTCAGGTCCGACTCTTAGCCACCCCATGGACTGCAGCCTACCAGGCTCCTCCGTCCACGGGGTTTTCCAGGCAAGAGTACTGGAGTGGGGTGCCATTGCCTTCTCTGGAACTGAACTGAGCGGTCTGTTAATGAAAGAAAGGAATGTCTTAAAACTCAGAGAATGGCACCAGGCCCTTCATCCATAAGACATACTTTGGGATAATTTCGGCACCAGAGGATTCATCCCAGGCCATAAAACGATTGACTTGAATCCTGTAGAAGGGCAGATTACCATACAAATAGTTTCGTTTACATAGATTAGGGGAACAATGTCTGAGCATAAATACTGGTTTGTCAAGTGGGTTCTGAGCCATTAGGCGGAATCAGCTTGAAGACAGAGATTGGGGTAAATGCATATAGTACCTTAACATAGCTTAAGACAAATATTTCCATAAGAAAAATGCATTAGTTAACTTGAGGTTTGAGAAAAGTTAAGTTCAGGTGTAACTAGGTGTCATTACGGCAACACAGTATTTTAAGAGGAACCTCTTTTTAAATTTGTACAAAGGGGAAAAAATAAATATATCTATATATACATCACTAGTTTGTTTCCTTTTGCCACTCAAGAGAGAGATGAAACAATGTCTGGCACTTGAGCCCATCTCCTCCATCTGGAGGCTCCTGGCCTTCCTGCCCGTTACCCTCTTAGGAGAAAGGGAAAGATATACCCAATTGAATTCCAGAGAATATCAAGGAGAGATAAAGTCTTCTTAATTGAACAATGCCAAGAAAGAGAGGAAAAAACAAAATGGGAGAGACTAGAGATCTCTTCAAAAAACAAGATACGAAGGAACTATTTCATGCAAAGATGGGCACAATAAAGGCAGAAACGATAAGGGTCTAATGGAAGCAGAACAGATTAAGAAAAGGTGGCAAGAATACACAGAAGAACTATATAAAAAAGGTCTTAATGATCCGGATAACCACGAAGGTGTGGTCACTCACCTAGAGCCGGACACCCTGGAGTACGAAGTCAACTGTGCCTGAGGGAGCGTCACCATGAACAAACCTAGTGAAGGTGATGGAATTCCAGCTGAGTGTTTCAAATCCTAAAAGACGATGTTCTGAAAGCGCTGCACTCTACGCCAGCCGGCTCGGAGAACTCAGCAGTGGCCACAGGACTGGAAGAGGTCAGTGTTCATTCCAACCCCAGAGGAGGCGACGCCAAAGAACGTTCACACTGCCGAACAGCTGTGCTCACTCCACGCACTAGCAAGGGAACGCTCAGAATGCTCCAGGCCAGGCTCCAGCAGTGCGTGAGCCAAGAGCTTACAGACATGTAAGCTGGGTTTAGAAAAGCCAGAGGAACCAGAGATCAAATTGTCAGCATTTCTCGGATCACAGAGAAAGAAGCTAGGAATTTCAGAAAAACATCTATTTCTGCTTCACTGACACTGCAAAAGCCTTTGACTGTGTGGATCACAACAAACTGTGGAAAATTCTTAAAGAGATGGGAACACCAGACCACCTTACCTGTCTCCTGAGAAACATGTATACAAGTCAAAAAGCAACACTTAGAACCTTACATGGGAAAAATGAAAGGTTCAAAACTGGGGAAAACAAGTACGACAAGTACGACAAGGCTGTGTATTGTCACCCTGCTTATTTAACTGCTATGCAGAGCACATCATTCGAAATACTGGGAAATGAATCCCACGCTGGAATCAAGATTGCTGGGAGAAATACCAACAACCTCAGATATGGCAAGAAGAGATAAGAAAGCCTTCTTCAGCCATCAATGCAAAGAGATAGAGGAAAACAACAGAATGGGAAAGACTAGAGATCTCTTCAAGAAAATTAGAGATACCAAGGGAACATTTCATGCAAAGATGGGCTCAATAAAGGACAGAAATGGTATGGACCTAACAGAAGCAGAAGATATTAAGAGGTGGCAAGAATACACGGAAGAACTGTACAAAAAAGATCTTCATGACCCAGATAATCATGATGATGTGATCACTCATCTAGAGCCAGACAGCTTGGAAAGTGAAGTCAAGTGGGCCTTAGAAAGCATCACTACGAACAAAGCTAGTGGAGGTGATGGAATTCCAGTTGAGCTGTTTCAAATCCTGAAAGATGATGCTGTGAAAGTGCTGCACTCAATATGCCAGCAAATTTGGGAAACTCAGCAGTGGCCACAGGACTGGAAAATGTCAGTTTTCATTCCAATCCCAAAGAAAGGCAATGCCAAAAATGCTCAAACTACCGCAAAATTGCACTCATCTCACACGCTAGTAAAGTAATGCTCAAAATTCTCCAAGCCAGGCTTCAGCAATACGTGAACCGTGAACTCCCTGATGTTCA
>SJYQ01000535.1:1458617-1476705 GCA_006410935.1 Redunca redunca | reverse complement strand
TATGACCAACCTAGATAGTATATTCAAAAGCAGAGACATTACTTTGCCGACTAAGGTCCGTCTAGTCAAGGCCATGGTTTTTCCTGTGGTCATGTATGGATGTGAGAGTTGGACTGTGAAGAAGGCTGAGCACCGAAGAATTGACGCTTTTGAACTGTGGTGTTGGAGAAGACTCTTGATAGTCCCTTGGACTGCAAGGAGATCCAACCAGTCCATTCTGAAGGAGATCAACCCTGGAATTTCTTTGGAAGGAATGATGCTAAAACTGAAGCTCCAGTACTTTGGCCACCTCATGCGAAGATTTAACTCATTGGGAAAGACTCTGGTGCTGGGAGGGATTGGGGGCAGGAGGAGAAGGGGACGACCCAGGATGAGATGGCTGGATGGCATCACGGACTCGATGGACGTGAGTCTGGGTGAACTCCGGGAGATGGTGATGGACAGGGAGGCCTGGCGTGCTGCGATTCATGGGGTTGCAGAGAGTCGGACACGACTGAGCGACTGAACTGAACCGAACCACTCTAATAGCAGAAGATGAAGAGGAACTAAAGAAGAGCCTCTTGATGAAGGTGAAAGAGGACAGTGAAAAAGCTGGCTTGAAATTTAACATTCAAAAACTAAGATAATGGCATCTGGTCCCATCACTTCATGGTAAACAGAAGGGGGGAAAGAGGCAGCAGTGACAGACTTTTTCTTGGCTCCAAAATCACTGCAGACGGTGGCTTCAGCCATGAGATTAAAAGACCCTTGCTCCTTGGAAGGAAAGCTATGATAAACCTAGACAGTGTATTAAAAACCAAAGAAATCATTTTGCTGACAAAGGTCCATATAATCAAAGCTATGGTTTCTCCATAGTCATGTATGATTGTGAGAGTTGGGCCACAAAGAAGGCTGAGCACCAAAGAATTGATGCTTTTGGACTGTGCTGCTGGAGAAGACTCTTGAGAGTCCCTTGGACTGCAAGGAGATCCAACCAGTCCATCCTACAGGAAATCAACCCTGAATATTCATTGGATGGACTGATGCTGAAGCTGAAGCTCCAGTACTTTGGCCACCTGAGGCGAAAAGCGGACTCATGAGAAAAGACTCTGATGCTGGGAGAGACTGAAGGCAGGAGGAGAAGGGGACGACAGAAGAGGAGATAGTTGGATGGCATCACAACTTGATGGACATGAGTTTGAGTGAGCTCCGGGAGAGGGTGAAGGACGGGGAAGCCTTGTGCACTGCCATCCCTGTGTCTGCTGAGAGTCAGACCTGACTTAGTGACTGAACGACAGCAGCAGCTGACCTGTCACACCCCCACTGCATGCCAGCTCCTCTGCACCCAGACACAGACAAGCAGGGAGGCACCTCCTGTGCAGTGAAGAGAACAGAGAGAGGAGAGCACAGCCAGAGGAGCCCGGGCCAAGGCCAGCTGCTCGCTCCCTGCAGCAGAGACCAGCACGGATGAGCGCGGGTGCCAGCTCACCCCCGCACTGCCCCCGGCACAGCGAGCACCAGCAAGCATCAAGCGGGAAGAGCACTGTGGCGCGGCTAGGGCGCCAGTCCAGCAAGATGTCAGAAGGCTTAATGCGTCCTCATCAGGAAGTCATCTGTCACGGCCAGTACTGCGTGACTGCCAGTCAATGTCAACACAGTAAACCCACTAATGCTTTTCTACTACTATTAAGACATCAGCTCGAAGCTGGGGACACTCAGAAAGGCAAAGGAAGGCTTCACCAAGACTGTCACCACAAAAGCTGAGAGATCTGAACTAGGCCAAGAGAAAGAGACTGAGATTGAGTCTTTGTATATCAAGCAATTTGGAGAGCTGATTTTCCAGTATCAACCCAGGAACTGATAACCAAGGGCCGTCCACAAGGTCACGCAGCCGCGCAGGACAAGCATACCCCAGCTTCCGGCTGTCCGTGTCCAGCAGCGCCAGCAGCGCCCAGGCGAGCGCCTGGCCGCCGTCCGCGTCGTGGCCCTCGCTGCGGTGCTGGATGCCCTGCAGCAGCAGCCGGTCCAGGCACTCCAGGGCCTTGTCCTGCACGCTGCTCTCGTCGTCCGTCACGGCCGGGACCACGCCCCCCAGCCAGGCCTTCTGTATCTGCACACACTGCGGCTGGGCCTGAGAAGTCCAAGTCAGGAAGTCACAAAGGTGCAAACACAGATCACACAAAGGTGTGAGCCACGTTTTAGGATGTGTTGTTAGGTAGCTCCAAAACAACGACAGACAAAACCTAACGTGGAAAATGCTAATGTTCCAAACATGAGTGAAGACTAACTGGCTGGCAGAAGTGAGTTACATGTAGTGTTAGCAGCTCTGCTCCTTTGGCAATGCCACCTGTACAGGTTTCAACGGACAAAAAACAGTGCGGGCCTCTGGCCTAACCAAACTGACTTTAAACTTCACATCTCTGTGAGAGACGTATGCTGACTGTTGGCGTTCTCCGCACTAGTCTGCATGATACATGCATATTCAACAGGAAACGCAGTCCAGCACACGCGGGGGAGAGAGTCCTCTCTGTACACTGCCGGGCCCACAGCGGCTCAGGAGGTTGCTAACGGGCGCGCCATCGTTAGGCTGGGTTACCCTGATGGAGAAGGGCACCTCAGACACGCCGCGGCCGGCCTCACCAGGAGCAGCTCGGTGAGAGAGTGCAGGGCCTGTTTGCGGACGGACACCGCGACGTCCCGGCAGCGGTCCTGCAGGATGCTGAGCTCGTCGGGCAGACCCGTGACGTCACAGTGCTTCAGGAGGTTCACCAGGACCTAGAAGGTGTGCAGGTCACACCGGGGGGCGACAGAGGCGCCTGTCAGCACAGACTGCACACAGAACAACCCTTCAAGTTCCTGACTCTCTCAGTTTTAAGATCACAGATCCGTCCCTCCTCCCAGTAACATCCCACCCCTTAGAATGTGAGGAAATTTAAGACCTCTCTGGAGAAAATCTGACATATATTTTACATCAACACGTACTCCGAAACCATTTCAAGGGTTTCATGAACCCTATCAAAATCCATCTGTGGTCGCCAGGTTAAGAATCCCTACTCTAATTCACATTTAACAGGGACAAGGTGAACTGACATCAAGTGAAACATGAGTACTGAGTATGACAGAACAGTTTTTAAGACAGTCACGTGCACCTTCAAGCTGTTAGTGCTTAAAAAGAGGGCATGAAAATAACGTCCAGAAAAACACACCTGGACCGCAGACTTCCTGACGCTGGTCTTCTCGTCGCCGACCCTATTCCTCAGTGACACCAGGAAACCCATTTCTGCTGAGGAAACGCCAAGAAGTCATTACAGCCTGCGGACACGAGAGCCCCAGCCTCTCAGCGCACTCCTGAGAGCACGCGCCAACCCCAAACTGGCCAGATAGCTGGTCTTAAATCCTAAGAAACCACAGCATGAAATCATGTAGAAAAAGAAGAAAATTCAAATAATTACCTATCCACAATAATGCAGAAGTAGATGTAGGCAGACGAGTGACATTTCAAAAGGGCATAAATTCTGGAAAATTAAGCTTTAAACTGGGCTCCAAGACTAAAATTCTGAATGACTTTATTTAGATTTTTCATTCTGTTTACTACAAATGGGAAGATGTAAACTGTTGGGTGTTTTAAAGACTAAGCAAGACAACACCTAACAGGAGCTTTGAGACCCTCCGTCAAGAGCCCCTTTTGCGTCACTGGATATTACTGAAGACGCGTAAGAGGTTTCTTTTTTTTCAAATAAATGTGGGTTATAGCTTTTAACATGAATTAGAAACTTAAAATGAGAACCATAAAAAGATTTAATAATTCATCTTACGATACCAAACAAACAGCATACTTTATAAATGAAAAACGAAAAAGTAGTGAAGAGAATGGCACTGATTACATTTTGCAAACTCTTTAATGTCAGACTTAAAAGACAGCTGAGTTGTCATCTCTGCTTCTATCTGCTTTTGCCTGTCTGGGACCTCTGCTGCAAACTCCAAACTACACTTTTGTGCAGTGTACAAACTACAAACTCCAGTACACTTCTGAGAAAACCAGAGAGTAGAAGGTAACCGATGTCTTAATATCACTATGAAAACTACTAACTTCAAGGGCCCAAGGAGGCTTAGGGACCCCAAACCACACTTGAGAAATGCTGATGCACAAGAACGAACAGTAGAAAATAAAACAACAATTAAATCAATTAAAATCAAATAAAGCCAATTAAATCAAAGTAGGTTATTTAAGATCAACAAAACTAACATTTTCCTAGACAAAAAATAACACATGAGTCTAATTGCTAAAATCAGGAATGAAGGAGGGACAGGGTTATAGACACCAGGAGCAGTTTTATGCTGACACAGTTAAGTCACCTGGATTAAATATCTAAATGTTATTTAAGATATACATTAGGAAAACCAACTCAAGAAGAAATAAAGACTGAGTACACCGTAACAAGTCAAGGGATTGAACTAGTAAGCAAAACACTTCCCACACATGCACAAAGGGTCAGGACCAGACGGCTCTACTGGAGTCGGTCAACTGTTAACAAAAACACCAATTAACAAAAATTAGTAACAATGCTTCCCAAACTCTTTCAAAAAACAGAATCCCTATATCACTTTCCACCTTATTCTATGAAGCCAGTATTATCCTGAGAGCAAAACAAGACAAAACAGCTCAAGAAAACAGACCAGAGTCTCTTGTGAATACAGACATAAAATCCTCAGCGTGGGCCTCCCTTGGGTCCAGTGGTGCAGACGCCAAGCTCCCAGGGCAGGGGACACAGGTTTGTTCCCTGGTCGAGGAGCCATATGCCCCGGGGTGTGCCCAAAAAATAAAAAATTAAAAAAAAAATCCTCAGCAAAATATTAGCAAATTAACCCAGCAAGATACAAAAGGGATTATACTCCATGCTTGGGATTTATCCGAGGACACAGGAAAATCATTCACTGTGATATGCCGTCACAGAACAGAGGACCAAGGCCACGTGATCATCCCCACAGATGCAGAAGTGGTGCATGCAAAATCCTACGCCCGTCCACAATAAAAACCGTCAACAAAGTCAGAAAACAGGAAACTTCCTCACATGATAAAGGTTATCCTGAAGCAACGCAGAGCTAACACCACACTCAACAAGAATGACAAATGGAAGACAGGGATGTCTACTTCCCCCACTTCAACTCCACTAGAAGTCCCAGCCAGGGAAAATAGGCAAGAAAAAGAAACAAAGGCATTCAGATTAGAAAAAGGAAGTGACTATTTTCACAGATGGCATGATCTGATAAGCAGAAAATCTTAAGGAATCTCACACACACACACAAAACCTTTTAAGGCTAGTAACTAATTTAGCAACATTGCAGGATACAAGACCAATCATTAAAATTAGTTGTATAAACTGTCAATAAACGATCAAAAATGAAATTAAGAAAGCAATTTCACTTACAATAAACAGAGTCAAAGAAAATAAAATACTTAGGAGTAAGTGTAAACAGCAAGAGTTACACACTGAAAACTATAAAACATCACTGAAATGAATTAGAGGAGACCTAAATATAGAAAGGCATCCCTTGCTCATGGGCGGGAAAGCTTAGAATTTTTACAGTGGCAATAATTTTTACAGTGCCAGCTCAGCTGGCAAAGAATCCGCCTGCAATGCAGGAGACCCTGGTTCCATTCCTGGGTCGGGAAGATCCCCTGGTGAAGGGATAGGCGACCCACTCCAGTATTCTTGGGCTTCCCTGTCGGCTCAGCTGGTAAACAATCTGCCCGCAATGTGGGAGACCCGAGTTCGATCCCTGGTTTGGGAAGATCCCCTGGAGAAAGGAAAGGCTACCCACTCCAGTATTCTGGCCTGGAGAATTCCATAGACTGTATAGTCCAATGGGTCAGAAAGAGTGGGACAATTTGATATTCACTTTGAAAGCTGGATCCCTAACTCACATCATAAGCAAAAATTAACTCAAAATTGAACCAAGACCAAAATGTTAAGAGCTAAACCTATAAAACTCTTAGAACACCACGAAGAAAGTGAAAAGATAACCCAAAGAATGAGAAAAACAGGTGTGCAAATCATATCCGAAAAGGATCTGGATGTAGAAAATATGAACTTTTGCCTCAAAAATAAAAAGATAAACGGACACTTGGGCTGTCTCCATTTTTTGGCTGCTGTGAAGGATGTCTCTACGAACATCCTCGTGCCGTGCTGTGCACGAGTGTGTGCCTGTGTGTGCCTGTGTGTATGGACTCACCCTCCCCTTGTGGCTGCACGCTGAGGAGTGGAACTGCTGGGTCACGTGGTGACTCCACGCCTAACATTTTGAGGAACTGCCAGAACAAATGAGCACACGAAATGTGGTCCATCCATACAACGGGCTGTATTCAGCCATGAAGGGCTCGAGTCCTGATACAGCAGTGCGTGCCTCGCCGCAGATGAGCCTTGGAAACAGACGGCGGAGAAGCTGTCTGCACATGGCTACGTGTTCCAGGGCTCCACCCGTGTGACACGCCCAGAACGGGAGGATCCACAGACAGGGGGAGCACAGGGACGGGCTGCTCGTGGGGACGGGGTTTCTCACTCAGTTAGAGAAGCTTCTAGAAGCTGATTACACAGGTTTATAGACCACTAACAACCGCTGGTGGAGGAGGCCATGGCGCCCACTCCAGTGCTCTTGTCTGGAAAATCCCACGGGCGGAGGAGCAGGTAGGCTGCCGTCTACGGGGTCGCTAAGAGTCAGACCCGACTGAGCGACTTCACTTTCACTTTTCACTTTCACGCATTGGAGAAGGAAATGGCACCCCACTCCAGTGTTCTTGCCTGGAGAATCCCAGGGACGGGGGAGCCTGGTGGGCTGCCGTCTATGGGGTCGCACAGAGTCGGACACGACTGAAGCAGCAGCAGCAACAACCACTGGATTCAACATATTTTAAATGGTGACTTTTATGAATTATCTCTCAAAAGAAAAAACACCAACAAAGGTATTTATTGGCACAGTGTCTGGCGTGGAGCAACTATGCACATTTCTCAATGTGCAATTAATGCCAGCGACCTAAGTCATTTTAGTCTATCAAAAATAAAGTGGGAACATGGGCTCTTTACATCTGGCAAGCTCTTATAATTTAGAAGCATCATTAAAGCAATACAGTAGTGTTTGGAAGCATTTGTACAACACACTGCAGATGGTGACTGCAGCCATGAAATTAAAAGACGCTTACTCCTTGGAAGAAAAGTTATGACTAACCTAGATAGTATATTCAAAAGCAGAGACATTACCTTGCCGACTAAGGTCCGTCTAGTCAAGGCTATGGTTTTTCCTGTGGTCATGTATGGATGTGAGAGTTGGACGGTGAAGAAGGCTGAGTGCCGAAGAATTGATGCGTTTGAACTGTGGTGTTGGAGAAGCCTCTTGAGAGTCCCTTGGACTGCAAGGAGATCCAACCAGTCCATTCTGAAGATCAGCCCTGGGATTTCTTTGGAAGGAATGATGCTAAAGCTGAAGCTCCAGTACTTTGGCCACCTCTTGAGAAGAGCTGACTCACTGGAAAAGACTCTGATGCTGGGAGGGATTGGGGGCAGGAGGAGAAGGGGACGACAGAGGATGAGATGGCTGGATGGCATCACAGACTTGATGGACGTGAGCCTGAGTGAACCTCGGGAGTTGGTGATGGACAGGGAGGCCTGGCGTGCTGCGATTCATGGGGTCGTAAAAAGTCGGACACAACTGAGCGACTGAACTGGACTGAACTGAACTGAGAATCCACTGTTGGATTCTGAGGTGGAGGAGAAAGACTTAGGCTCATCTACTCCTCTGAGAACACCAAAACTGAAACTAGCTGCTGAAGAACCATTGACAGGACAATGTTGAATCTCACCAAAAAGATACCCCCACGTCCCAGGGCAAAGGAGAAGCCCTAACAGGATGGCAGGAGGGGCAACACTGTTTAGAATCAAACCTCATACCCGCCAGAGCCGCTCAGAAGGCGCAAACAAAACCCTGTCTGCACCAGGACCCAGGAAAAGGAGTGGTGTCCCCCACAAGAGACTCAGTCAGACCTGCCTGAGAGTGTCTGAGTATCTCCTGCGGAGGCACAGGTCAGCAGTAGCCTGCCCTGGGGACGGAGCTCTGGCTGCAGCAGGCTGAGGGGCGTGGCATCTGGCCGAAGTCCTCTTGGAGGAGGTCGCCATTAGTCCCACCACAGAGCCGCCAAGTAGAGGACGCACAGACTGGAGAACAACTACACCAAAGAAGTTCTCACGCTGTTGCAAGTTCTAGGGCCCACAACAGACTTCCCAACCTGGGGATCTGGCAAAGGGACTGAGAGCCCCCAGGGAATCTGACTTTGGAGGCCAGTGGGATTTGATTACCGAACTTCCACAGGACAGGAAAACAGACTCTCAGAGGGCATGAACAAAACCTTGTGCCCACCAGGACCCGGGAGAAAGGAGAAGTGACCCCACAACAGACAAAGCCAGACTTGCCTGTGAGCACCCACAAGCCTCCAGTGGAAGCATGGCTCGACGGCCTGCCACGGGGTCAGGGGCACTGAACGCCACGGTCCTAGGAGCCGAGGCGTGCTGGCCTAAGTCCTTTCGAGGGAGGTCGTCATCACCGCCATTAACCCCACCACAGTTTGGCCTCAACCAAAGCCAAACTACAGGGGGCTTCCCTGATAGCTCAGCTGGTAAAGAATCTGCCTGCAGTGCAGAAACCCTGGTTCGATTCCTGGGTTGGGAAGATGTCCTGGAGAAGGGACAGGCTACCCACTCCAGTATTCTGTACTGGGAACTCCATGGACTGTCCATGGGGTCACAAAGAGTCAGACAGGACTGAGCAACTTTCACAAACTCCAGGGAAGGAACACAGACCCACACATCAGCAGAAAACTGGATTGAAGAATTACTGAGCACAGCTCCCCCACCAGGGCCAGACTCGATCTATCCCAGAGTCAGTCATCCCGTCAGGAAGGTTCCGTAAGCCTCTTATCCTCATCTATCACAGGGCAGAGAGAATGGAAACCACAATCGCAGAAAATTAAACTAGCCAAACCGATCACAGCCTTGTCTAACTCAATGAAACTGAGCCATGCCATGTGGGGCCACCCAAGACAGATGGGTCATGGTGGAGAGGTCTGACAAAATGTGATCCATTGGAGAAGAGAATGGCAAACCACTTCAGTATTCTTGCCTTGAGAGCCCCATGAACAACATGAAAAGGCAAAAAGATACGGCACTGAAAGATGGACTCCCCAGGTCTGTAGGTGCCCAATGTGCTCCTGGAGATCAGTGGAGAAACAGGTCCAGGAGGAACGAAGAGGCTGCAACGGAGCAGAAGCCACCCCCAGCTGCGGGTGCGTCTGACGACGGAAGTCAAGTCCGATGCCGTGAAGAAAACCATTGCACGTGGAATGTCAGGTCCATGAATCAAGGCAAATTGGAAGTGGTCAAACAGGAGATGCCAAGAGTGAACATTGACATTTTAGGAATCAGTGAACTAAAATGGGCTGCAATGGGTGAATTTAACCCAGATGACCATTATATCTACTACTGTGGGCAGGAATCCCTTAGAAGAAATGGAGTAGCCATCACAGTCAACAAAAGAGTCTGAAATGCAGTACTTGGATGCAATCCCAAAAAACGACAGAATGATCTCTGTTCGTTTCCAAGGCAAACCCTTCAATATCACAGTAATCTAAGTCTATGCCCCGACCAGTAATGCTGAAGAAGCTGAAGTTGAACGTTCTATGAAGACCTACAAGACCTTCTAGAACAAAGAGCAAAAAGAGATGTCCTTTTCATCGTAGGGGACTGGAATGCAAAAGTAGGAAGTCAAGAATACCTGGATAACAGGCAGATTTGGCCTTGGAGTACAGAATGAAGCAGGGCAAAGGCTATCAGACTTTTGCCAAGAGAATGCACTGGTAATAGCAAACACATAGCCTCTTCCAATAACACAAGAGACGACTCTACACATGGACGTCACCAGATGGTCAATATCGAAATCAAATTGATTATATTCTTTGCACGGGAGGATGGAGAAGCTCTATATGGTCAGCAAGAAACAAGACCAGGACCTGACTGTGGCTCAGATCACAAATCGCTTACTGCCAAATTCAGACTTAAATTGAAGCAAGTGAGGACAACCACAAGGCCATTCAGGTATGACCTAAATCACATCCCTGACAACCACACAGTGCAAGTGAGAGACAGATTCAAGGGATAAGATCTGATAGACAGATGCCTGAGCAACGATGGGCGGAGGTTAATACATAGTACAGAAGTCCAGTTCAGATCAGTCGCTCAGTCACATCTGACCCTTCATGACCCCTTGGACAGCGGCATGCCAGGCTTTCCTATCCATCAACTCCCAGAGCTCGCTCAAACTCATGTCCATTGAGTTGGTGATGCCATCCAACCATCTCATCCTCTGTCGTCCCCTTCTCCTCCTGCCCTTGATCTTTCCCAGCATCAGGGTCTTTTCCAATGAGTCAGCTGTTTGCAACAGGTGGCCAAAGTACTGGAGTTTCAGCTTCAGCATTAGTCCTTCCAATGCATGAATATTCAGGACTGATTTGCTTTAGGATTGACTGGCTGGATCTCCTTGCAGTTCAAGGGACTCTCAAGAGTCTTCTCCAACAACACAATTCAAAAGCATCAATTCTTCAGCACTCAGCTTTCTTTATAGTCCAACTCTCACATCCATACATGACTACTGGAAAAACCACAGCTTTTACTAGTTGAACCTTTGTTGGCAAAGTAATGTCTCTGCTTTTTAATATGGTGTCTAGGTTGGTCATGGCTTTTCTTCCAAGGAGCAAGTGTCTTTTACTTTCATGACTGCAGTCACCATCTGCAGTGATTTTGGAGCCCAAGCAAATAAAGTCTGTCACTGTTTCTCCATTTATTTGTCTTGGAGTGATGGGACTGGATGCCATGATCTTAGTTTTTTTAATGTTGAGTTTTAAGCCAGCTTTTTCACTCTCCTCTTTCACTTTCAACAAGAGGCTCTTTAGTTCCTCTTCACTTTCTGCCATAACGGTGGTGTCATCTGCATGTATGAGGTTTTTCATATTTCTCCTGGCAATCTTGATTCCAGTCTGGCATTTCACATGATGTACTCTGCATATAAGTTAAATAAGCAGGGAGACAATATACACCCCTGATGTACTCCTTTCCCGATTTGGACCCAGTCTGTTGTTCCATGTCCAGTTCTAACTGTTGCTTCTTGACCTGCATACAGATTTCTCAGGAGGCAGGTAGGCAGTCTGGTATTCTCATCTCTTGAAAAATTTTCCCCAGTTCGTTGGGATCCACTCAGTCAAAGGCTTTGGCACAGTCAATAAAGCAATAGTAAATATTTTTCTGGAACTCTCCTGCTTTTTATGATCCAACAGATGTTGGCAATTTGATCTCTGGTTCCTCTGCCTTTTCTAAATCCAGCTTGAACATCTGGAAATTCACAGTTCACTTACTGTTGAAGCCTGGCTTGGAGAACTTTGAGTATTACTTTTGCTAGCATGTAAAGTGAGTGCAACTGTGCAGTAGCCTGAACATTCTTTGGCATTGCCCTTCTTTAGGATTGGAAGGAAAACTGACCTTTTCCAGCCCTGTGGCCACTGCTGAGTTTTCCAAATTTTCTGGCATATTGAGCGCAACAATTTCACAGGATCACCTTTTAGGATTTGAAATAGCTCAACTGGAATTCCATCATCTGCACTAGCTTTGTTCGCAGTGATGCTCCCTAAGGCCCACTTGACCTCACATTCCAGGGTGTCTGCCTCTAGGTGAGTGACCACACCATCGTGAGTATCCGGGCCGTGAAGATCTTTTTTGTACAGCTCTCCTGTGTATTCTTGCCACCTCTTCTGATGCTCCCTAAGGCCCACTTGGCCTCACATCCCAGGGTGTCTGCCTCTAGGTGAGTGACCACACCAACATGATTATCTGGGTTGTGAAGATCTTTTTTTACAGCTCTCCTGTGTATTCTTGCCACCTCTTCTGATGCTCCCTAAGGCCCACGTGACCTCACATCCCAGGGTGTCTGCCTCTAGGTGAGTGACCACACCATCGTGATTATCCGGGCCGTGAAGATCTTTTCATACAGCTCTCCTGTGTATTCTTGCCACCTCTTCTGCTTCTGTAAGGTCCATACCATTTGTGTCCTTTATTGAGCCCATCTATGCACGAAATGTTCTCCTGGTATCTCTAATCACCTTGAAGAGATCTCTAGTCTTTCCCATTCTATTGTTTTCTTCTATTTCTTTGCGCTGTTCACTGAAGAGGGCTCAGACAACCTCCTCAGACAACCATTTTGCCTTTTTGCATTTCATTTTCTTGGGGGTGGTTTTGATCACTGCCTCCTGTTCAATATCTGAGGAGGCCTTACCAATAGCTGAGAAAAGAAGAGAAGTGAAAGGCAAAGGAGAAAAGGAAAGATATATACCCGTCTGAATGCAGAGTTCCAAAGAATAGCAAGAAGAGATAAGAAAGCTTTCCTAAGGGAACAATGCAAAGAAATAGAGAAAAACAACAGAATGAGAAAGGCTAGAGATCTCTTCAAGAAAATTAGACATACCAAGGGAACATTTCATGCAAAGATGGGCACAATAAGGGACAGAAATGAAATGGACTTAGCAGAAGCAGAAGGTATTAAGATATTAAGAAATGGTGGCAAGAATATACAGAAGAACTATACAAAAAAGACAAGATGGTTGGATGACATCACTGACTCAACAGACCTGAGTTTAAGCAAGCTCTGGGAGATGGTGTAGGACAGGGAAGCCTGGTGTGCTGCAGTCCATGGGTTCTCAACGAGTTGGACATGACTGAGCAACTTAATGACGATGTACAACAGTGAATCTGTAACGTGCTCAGACTGGAGTTAACACAAACATTCAACATTTTTCCGTATTAATTAAATTTCTTTAGTTATTTTAGGGAATCTGTTAGTACATCCCGAGTTACGACTCTGAATCTGAGTAACACAGGCTAATATCTAGTCATTTGAATGTAGTCCTTCAGACTGCAGTGATGAGTACTGGCTCTCACGGCGCTTTACTGTGCCTCAGCACCTGTCTCACAGCATGATGATTTGAGGGACACACGTACCTGCCTCTCCCCCTGCTCCTTAAGACGTGGAACTATTTTTGTTCGGGTTTGTACCCGCAGTGCCTTGCACAGATTGGGAGGAATGACATCCATGTTTATCAAATAAACTGATAGATCTCCTTGTATCAGTTATTCTCTGCACATGTTCTCTCTTTTATCTTTCTTTTAAAGTCACTTCTCTAAATATGATTTCTGCAGGCCTGACAAAAGCCCTCTGTGAAGGACAGACAAGGTTTCAGGATCAGAGGTGACAAGCAGTCAGGGAGGTCTGCTGACTCCCATATCTTGGGTCATCCAGCTCTTTAGTTAACAGCACTGGCCTAGGTATTCAGACTGCCTCTCACTTTTAATGTAGTTTTTCTCTACTACAGTTTGCCATGTCACCATACAGCTGAAGGAAGAGCCCATAAAAGTGACTTTCACAGACCACACAGCTAGACAGAAACAGAGTCTCAGAGTAGCTCCAGGTCTTTCTACCACCTAGCCAGGTATGTTTCTGCCCTCCTGAATCACACTGACACTCTACCATCCCAGATTATTCTGGTTCAGTAAGTCACTGAGAGTACAAACATCACTTGTGTTTAGAATCAAGTACAGGATTCAAGGGAGAAAGGGTCCCAGAACCTCCACACGGTGTGACCCGTTAAAAGACAGTTCACACTGCTGGTCAGAGAAACTATAGCCCAGATTCTGCACTTTCCCATGGAAGCCAGGACTCACAGTTCCCTACCACGTATTACAAGTGGATTCCGGGATGGCATGAACACAGTCAAGATGGCGCGTGGAAAAAGTAACAAGGACTAAAAAATAAACAAGGGCCACAGTACTGTGCGTTTTCCCTCTCTCTTCTGTGATGACTTTTCTCTAAACTAAATTTAATTCTACTGCACCTTCCCTTGGAGAAGGCGATGGCACTCCACTCCAGTACTCTTGCCTGGAAAATCCATGGACTGAGGAGCCTGGTGGGCTGCAGTCCATGGAATCGCGAAGAGTCCGACACGACTGAGCGATTTGTTTCGTCTGTCACTTTCATGCGTTGGAGAAGGAAATGGCAACCTACTCCAGTGTTTTTGCCTGGAGAATCCCAGGGACGGGGGGGCCTGGTGGGCTGCCATCTATGGGGTCGCACAGAGTCGGACACGACTGAAGTGACTTAGCAGCAGCAGCAGCACCTTCCCTAGTAACTGGTCCTTTCTGGTTAGCAAGCCCAAGTGTTCATAACAACTGGCTTCAGTGAGCAAATAAAATATTTGTAACATTCTCCGAAGTGTGACAGAAATATGTGAAATACAGAAATACATGACAAATGAAATGTATCTTATTCTTTACCTTGACATGAAATGCACAATAGCGCAAGGACATCAGTTAAGGAAATAAAATAGAAATTACTTTTAAGGGAAAACAAAAGATCTTCCAATAGTAAGGGTGAATTTGAAAAAAAAATTCCCGTGTTTTGAGGCTCTGCCCACAGCTGTCTGAAACCTGCTGGCCGCGGCTCGCCCACTAAGGGACGAGGTCTGACGTACCCGTGGACCCGGCTGCTTCACCACTGCTGTCCGGGTGGATCACCTCTGAGCCTGCACAAGGGTTGAGTGTCTGCCTCTGATAGGAGAAAGCTTAAAGACAGATTTTAAAAAGGCTCTGTCAGTACACTAAAAAACTGTTATACTTTTCATTAACGTAATCATGGCATATTACACATTTAAGTTACTATGAATCATTACTGAAATAAATTTTAATTTCTTTGAAGAAAAAAGTGCAGTACTAAATCAGGTAATATCGACAGAAAATTTACAAATATTCAGCAAGTCCTTTAATTAAAGGGACAGCGACTCAATATCCGAAAATATACTGGCCCGTTTTCCTGCCTGATGAATCTGTCGAGGGGCTCTGTCGGCAGCTCTGGACTGGAACCGCAGGAGCTGTAAGTAAGCAGACAGACGAGACAGATTCTGGAAACCGACAACTGCCTGTGTCAGGCGGACCGCGTCCGGCCTGCGGGAACAGGCCCCGTACAGCCACTAGCCAATGACACAGAGGAACAGAGACTGCAGCCAGCAGCCTCAGCCCAAGGACAAGGCTGGAACCGCTCGAGTAAGAGCTGTTCCGCAGCACTGCCAGCTGAAAGGGGGCTGAGGGCCGCAGTTATCACAGCCCTCTGACCATTTCTGCCACCCAGTCTGGACCAGCAAGAGTGAGGCCAGGCTCGGGTGCTCAGCATACTCACTGTTACGCAGAAGCTCCTGGATGCTGTCTGACGGGGCTGTGGCAGAGGACTCCAAGCAGAGAGCAAAACTGGAGAGCGCCTTGCTGCGCACCGTCGGGGCCTTATCTCTGCAGCGGGCGACCAGGACTTCCTGAACCAAGAACTTATGCTTCAGGAACCTCTCGTGCTCTGGGGCCAGCAGGCCATCCACCTCTCGTTCAGGCAGCTCCAGGAGGGCCAAGGCCACGTCAAGAGTGAAGACCCGGTGGGAGACCTGGTGAAGCAAAGCTGCACGCGTCCCCATCACAGAGGAAGCAGGCACAGCGCCGCACGCGTCCCCACCACAGAGGAAGAGCGCACAGCGCCGCACGCGTCCCCACCACAGAGGAAGAGCGCACAGCACCACACGAGTCCCCACCACAGAGGAAGCAGGCACAGCGTCGCACGCATCCCCATCACAGAGGAAGCAGGCACAGCGCCGCACGCGTCCCCATCACAGAGGAAGAGCCCACGGCGCCGCACGCATCCCCACCACAGAGGAAGAGCCCACGGCGCCGCTGCAGCCGCAGCCTGCAGGCACAGAGCTGCAGAGCCACAAGCCCGCAGCTCACGCAGGTGTGGCGCCTACCTTGGCATTGCGTGTTAATCCATAAAGCCAGGCCATGAAAGAAGCATATTCTGCACAGGGAAGCTTGTGGAGCAGCTGGACCAGGGACTGAGCTGCATACGTCCGGTACTCAGATTTGTCGACCACCTGAAACACAGACCCTGAGACGCGGCCCCGCCGGCCCCCATGCAGAACAACAGAGACACGTGCAGACGAGTGCCGAGTGCACCCTGCTCACAACCGTGCAAGTGTCTACATGCTACAGAAATGGCTATCCAGTTCTGCGTCTCAGACCTACTGGGAAACGAGCCTAGAGAAAATCTCCAACCCCAATTTCAGAGAGTTTACAGATCTCTAGGATCCACAGAGTTCAAGTGAAGCATCATCTGTCCAAATTGTTAAAAATTTTAAGAGAGAAGAATTTTGAATACTAATCGGACATTGGATGATATTAAGGCATTACTGTGAATTTTTTAGGTGTGTTAATATTTTGTGGAGATGTTTTTAGAGTTCTTATGCTGTAGAGACGCATGCAGCATTTATGTCTGAAGGGATATGACGAAACCTGCTTCCTAAGAACCCCAGTGTGCCTATGTGCTGGCAGAGCTTCTCCTTACACAAAATCACCCAACATTCTGTTCATCACTCCGTTCTATTTCTTTATATATTTGAAGTTTTCTAAAAAAGGAACAAAAGTTGTTTTATCCCCCCCAAATACTCAAAGAGAACAGCAAATATACTAAACAGAAAACACACTGCTTGGTAATGACACAGACTCATCTCTGAGAACACGCATGCATGTGCTTGCTCTCGAGTGTTCTCCATACTCTCAATACTACAGCAAGCAGTACCTTGACACAGATGTGCTGCAGCAGAGTACGAAGGACTGGGTACATGCTTTCTTTAAGTTCATCCACCAGCAAACTTTAAAAAAGAAAAGAAAGAGTCACTGCTTATAACACATTTATAATAAAAATAAGCTAACAACTCCCCCTAAACCTATTCTCAAAAACAGTGACACTTCTGCATTGTAGAAACCCTGGCTACTAGGAACAGTCTGTGCTGTGCTGGCAGCGAGGCCCGAGCGTGCGCAGCGCGAGGAGAGCGTCACAGCGGAGCACCGTTCCCCACGCCCAGGTGGTCTCCAAACTGCTTCCAGTAGCCAGTCAGGGAGGGGCAGGGCCCAGACCTCCCAAGATCCTAGGACTGCCTACAATGGTTCTTATCGAGGCTGAAATAAGGCTTCCCTCGTGGCTCAGTGGTAAAGAATCCATCTCCCAACGCAGTAGACGCGGATTCAATCCCTGATCCAGGAAGAACCCACAGGAAGAGGAGGAATTAAGCCAGTGAGCCACACCTCCTGAGTGTGTGAGGCACCTCCCCGTGCCTCAGCCCCTGAAGCCTGGGAGCCCTCGAGTCCACGCTCTGCAGCAAGACACCTGCACACTCTGATCAGAGTAGCCCCGTCATCACAGCTAGAGAGAGGCCCATGCAGCAATTAAGACCCAGAACAGCCATAAATAAATGAATAATTTTTTAAAAATGTGGCAAGCTTTCTCTGTGAAGAGCTTGATTTTGAAGTAAATGACAGATTGAGACATAGTACTACTTTGTGGTAGGTCAGCAAAATGAATTTCTAATTACTTCTTCAAAGTTAACCCTCAAAGAAACTATTAAAATGCCCAGATTCAACCCATTTTCAAGTTTATTTACGCCATTATAGAAATATCACTACAACTGCTGACATCATGAATACGTGGAAAACTTAAAACAACTGCTTCTACTTAAAACATCTTATTTGCTGTTTAAAAAAAATCCTTAAGGAGAGAAGCTCACTCAGGGGTCAGACAGTGCCTGTACCTGGATGCCAGTACCCACACCCGCACCCCGCACCTGCACCCCACACCTGCACTGGCAACCTGCACCCCGCGCCCCACACCCCATACCTGCACCCACAACCCGCGCCTGCACCCACGCCCGCACCCCGCACCCGCGCCCCACGCCCGCACCTGCGTCCGCAACCCGCACCCGCACCCTACGCCTGCACCCCACACCTGCGCCCGCAACCTGCACCCGCACCCTACGCCTGCACCCCACACCTGTGCCCGCAACCTGCACCCCGCGCCCGCACCCCACCTGTGCCCACAACCCACACCCGCACCCTATGCCTGCACCCCACACCTGTGCCCGCAACCCGCACCCGCACCC
>SJYQ01000535.1:1435588-1458293 GCA_006410935.1 Redunca redunca | reverse complement strand
CCCCCACACCACCCCCCACCCCACCCCTACCGCACAAGCCAGATGGGCTGCTGTGCGCTTTCTCCTGAACCACAAGCCACACACAGCCCACACGCGTGTCAGCTCCTCAGGTGTCAGAGCCCTGGCCAGCACAGGCCCGGCGACTGAGGGCGAGCGACAGAGAGAGACCCAAGCCGTGCGCCCTTTACCTCACAAACTGGATGGCCAGCTTCCTGCTGCTGACAACCAGCGGCGTGATGGCAAGGGGGGCGTGGTGGGAGCCTTTACCCGCTTCTACCATCAGTATTATGCAGAGCATTTGATGCAAGACGTATCTGAGAACCTGGAAGAGGAAAGCAAATGCAACTTAAGGCACGAGAGAGCATCCCAGGGCCTTGCAAACTGTGATGCGGACCACAGAGAGCCATTCGGGTGCCAGCAGGTGAGCAGGCTGACCCAGGCTCTGGCTGACCACGAAGGACGCGCCTGCTGGACAACGACCAGGCGTCACTCCTGCACAAAATGAACAGTGCGGATGCTGCTCACAGACTGATGGGCCGGATTCCACCCAGTTTCTCTGCTTGCCTTACACTCCAGCCCAGACATCAGGGCTCAGAGAATCAGCCGCAGCTGAGCAAGGGCCAAGAATGCAACGGACTACCCCCTACAGCAAAGAGGAAGGTGATGATTCTCCACCTGTATTACACCTGAAGCTTGCAGAGCACCTTCCCATATATCATCTCACATAATCTACTCAAAGAGTTAACTCGTGCACCCAGTGAATAAAATAATTTACTGGAAACCAAGGATGTGGCAGGTACTACATCAAGCATGTCTCTGTATTATAAGATTTGACCACACTTTGAAATCTCTCAACTCAATGAGGTCAACAAAGCATTTCCATTTTATACTTGACACTATTATTATCTCCACTTTATACATAACAAAAGACTTTGAAGATGAGTAGTCCCAAGTCAAGTAATCAAAGGTAAGGCTACAACCAGAGTCACCCAACATCAGGCCAACACTTTTGCAATGAAAAGCACCCTGTCCTTAGAGACACTGCCGCCTGAAAGGGTAACTTCCCACCCTCTGCACGTTCGACAATGTTAAAAAGGGCACAGAAACTAAAAGTCTTACTGTGAATGCTATCACGTATTCCAAACACAGGGAGGAGATAATGACATCAAAAATTAAAGAAGTACGAGGTGTTTTCTAAACAGCAGGCATCACGCTGAGGCACTCGTCCCTGCAGCCCTCCTGAGAAATCCACAGGAAAGGAAGCCCTCATCCTCCTTGTCCGGTGAGGGCACCAAGGACGCACGGAGGACACGCAAGGCTGCTTCCGTGGCTCAGCAGGAAGGAACCCCTCTGCCGTCTGGGAGGACCCCACACGCCTCCGAGCAATTAAGCCGGCGCTCCACAACGAGACGCCTCTGCACCGCAATCAAGAGAGCAGGCCCCACTCGCAGCGACTGAGGGAAAGCCTGCCTGCAGCCACAAAGACCCAGCACAGCCAAAAATAAGCAGGAGTATTTTTTCTTTTTAAAGCGAGACACACAGCAGTGAGGGGTAGGACCCAAGTGCAGAGCCCGAGTGCCCAGGGCCTCCTCACCCCGCTCCCTGGAAACCAGGGCCCTGCAGGCGCCGAAGGCAAGGGCCTTGGTTTGCCGTGTTTTCTGCAGACTCCTGCTGCACTAACGACATTCAGGCTCAGTAACACCCCAGGGCTCACAGAGCCCTGACCCCAGTGTCTAGGGCTGTGCGGCTTTGAAGGTCACTGGGGGCAAATCCAGATATGAATGCTGAGCAGGAGTGTTGGCAGAATCACCCACTAAGGCACAAACGGTAGCAGGAACACAGGGGCCTGCGAGGCCCCGTGACTGTCTGTCCTTCTCCCAGAGGACTCTGGAATCACCCACTAGGGCACAGACGCTAATAGGGGCACAGGGGCCTGCCGGGGAGCCGCCAGGCCCCATGGTTGTCTGCCCTCCCCCAGAGGACTCTGGTGAGTGCGCGAGTGACAGCCCTGCCCAGCAGCCTTCTTGCTCCTCTGCAGGCCCCACTGGGGCCTGCGTTATGCCTCAGCTCAACAGGAGTGTCCTGCGGCACCAGGGGCCTGGGTGTGAGCCTGCAGCAGGCAGCGGCCGCCACGTGCTGACGGGCGCTTCTCGTCAGACACCAACGGCCCAGCGAGCCCACACAGCGTCACGCTGAGTCCTTGCAGCACTTCTAGTCACACGGCCCGTGTGCTTTCAATTCCCTGTAGCTCAGCTCCCGTCTCCCTTACCTTGTCTCCTTCTCTGTGAAGAGGGGAGCAAAGCAGATACAGTCCATGGTAGGCCAGTTCTGGTATATACTTCATTTCTCTGAGAATTCCAAAAAAAAAGGCAAAGGATTAGTTAACGGATGTGATTTCACTAGGTTAAACTCCTAACTCTATCAGCCATATTTAAATGAATAAATTCTACCTGTATGCCAATTAGGATAAAATGACATTTACGCCTCTGCTGCAGAAAAACATACCATAGTTAAATGTTAGCACTGGAATTGCTCACCTGGCTTCTGTAATCTGAAATTTGTAACGAACTGGTTCAAAACTAGTTAACGCAACAAAGACCTGGAAAACAGATACCAAGAAAAGGCCCGGTTTTTTCCACTCGCTCTTTGAACTTGCCCAAGGTCCCTGGCATTCTCACTTACCTCCACACAATTCTGCATACACTCTGGCTTTTCTTTTAAAGAGAATTTAGAAAGAAGCCTTATAAAGTTCTTCAAAACTTGAAAGATGATACTTCGAATTTGACGACAATCTTCAGAAGAAAAAAAAACATCCTCTTCATCCTCTTCTTCTTGAGTAATTTCATCCATCTAGATTATGCAGAAATACACAGCTGACTGTGCGGCAATGCCTCACAGCTTGTCCCGGGGTTTGCAATGTCCCTGAGTCAAGGCCAGTGGAACTCTAGGTGACCACCCTGGGCCCCAGGTACTGCCAGCTCAGGCTGCAAGCTCAGGCTGGACCACATGAAGGCTACCACAGCTTCTGGGTCTGGATTTTCACGCCGGTGAGACTGCCTGGGTTTCTTACCAGTTCTGGTGTCAATGACCCTCTACCTCAGTCACACAAGAATTTGGAATTAATGTTATTCTATTATGTTCTTGTGGACATGAGTCCTCTGGACACTTCACCCATGGTCTCTAATGAAAATAAGGTAACACCTGCTGGCCTGCGGCGAGGCACACCTGGGAACAGACTGCAGGGAGGCGACAGGGAGGCTGGGAAGGCGGCACGGGGAACGGAGGCTCAGCAGGCCACGAGGCCGCGCCTAGGGGAGGGGAGGCGGACAGCACGCTAGGGCTTTGGTGTGATCATGACCCCCGACATCCTAACTGGACAAAAACCCTTACGCGAGTCAGATGCGCCTCATGACCACAGCCCCGCTCACCTCCACCTCCTCTCTCCTGTGGGGTCTTGCTCTCTTACTGCTCTCCTGCGAGTTGCCCTGAGGGTTCTTTGGTTGCTTTTTCTTTCTTTTCTGATTCAAGCTGGATTCCTGAGGCCAGCACTTCTTTAGAATCTGAACGCATTTGTCAAATATCACTGGATGAAAAACTTGATTGACTACGCTGCCTATTCGTAAAGAATGAAGAGTAAGCAAGGTAGGTTTAATTGCTTTGAAATATATCTGCTACAACAATGAAACATTAAAAAACAAATGCAGGCTTTTCCTTAACTAACAGGAACCTTTAGCAAAAAAGTTTAATTCAACTTCCACCCTAGGCAGTGAGCAGTCAGTTCAGTTCAGTCGCTCAGTTGTGTCTGACTCTTTGCGACCCCACGGACTGCAGCACACCAGGCCTCCCTGTCCATCACCAACTGCTGGAGCTTGCTCAAACTCATGTCCATTGAGTTGGTGATGCCATCTGACCATCTCATCCTCTGTCATCCCCTTCTCCTCCTGCCTTCAATCTTTCCCAGCATCAGGGTCTTTTCAAATCAGTCAGCTCTTTGCATCAGGTAGCCAAAGTATTGGCGTTTCAGCTTCAGCATCAGTCCTTCCAATGAATATTCAGGGCTGATCTCCTTTAGGATGGACTGGCTGGATCTCCTTGCGGTCCAAGGGACTCTCAAGAGTCTTCTCCAACACCACTGTTCAAAAGCATCAATTCTTCAGTGCTCAGCTTTCGTTACAGTCCAACTCTCACATCCATACATGACTACTGGAAAAACCACAGCTATGACTGGACGGATCTTTGTCAGCAGAGTAATGTCTCTGCTTTTTAATATGCTGCCTAAGTTGGTCATAGCTTTTCTACCAATTCTCAAATCATAGGAGTAGGTCCCTAACATTTACTACACAGGCACCGACATAAGCAACGACAAGCAGCAGGTTGACTGATACTGATTTTCTCTTCCTAGTGGACTCGCAGTCCCACAGCTGCAGCTGACTCCTCAGCCACACCGTCTCCTGCCCTGGGCTCGGGGCGGGTCCCGCCTGAAGGGGGTGGGGCACCGTCCCAGACACACTCCTCCGTGCTCCCTCTCTGTGACTAGCTGTGCTCAGCCCTGCAGGTGAGGACAGCCCACCGACCGTCCACACCACACAGCGGGAGCAACAGCAACCCTCCACCGGCACTGTTTTCAGGCTGGACAAGAGGCAGAGGCAGGGACAGCACGACGGCACACGGCACGCGCCTCCAGCCTTACCCCTCTGGGACTGTGTGCTGGGTTACAGACTTAGCACAGTAACATCTGAAACCACATTTACAGGAAAGCAGGAGAGCTTTCTGAACACCTGTGACAGACTGTGTGCTTCATGGATTCACTGTCACCTAACCTCCCAGTGAGGACAAAGCATTGCTATGACAGTTCAAAACCAAGCAGACGAATTACAAACAGAAGGCCTGCCCCATCACACCCAATGTGAATACCTGGTACTTCCAACAGCAGGAAATACAGCCCGGCGGCGTGAAGGCCAAACTCCTGCTGCTGAGCACTGACATTTTTCTTAAGGACCTTATAAACGAAGTGGTGAAACAAGGCCATCAGTGCGTTGTGGGAAATTCTGTTCTCCACGAAGAAGGTCCAAATGCTCTAGGGGTGGGCAAACGCAAGCACCAGTCGTTAGAGCGCTGTGAGAGTCTCCTCTTGCTGCGTCTGATTCTTCTGAGTGGTTACAAGTTACAAGTGAAGTCGCTCAGTCGTGTCTGACTCTTTGCGACCCCATGGACTGTAACCTATCACGCTCATCTGTCCATGGGATTTTCCAGGCAATAGTACTGGAGTGGATTGCCATTTCCTTCTCCAGTGGATCTTCCCGACCCAGGGATCAAACCCAGGTCTCCTGCATTGTGGACAGACGCTTTACCGTCTGAGCCATTAGTGCCCTATAAAAAACGAACAGACCATCCTGCCTCCTAATTACAAACGTCTGCCATTTTCAAAGGGAGTAAAACAGAATGTTTAAAAGTGTATTATTCAAGATTTACAAAGTTGAGGAGTTTCCTGGTGGTCCAGTGGTTAGGACTCCATGCTTTCACTAGGGAGAGTCTGGGTTCCACTACCGGTTGGGAACTAAGATCCCAAAAGCTGAGTGGCTCAACCCATAAACGTAAAGATAAACGAAAGTCACAAAGATAAGAAACTATACAAGAATCTCAACTACACTTGCAAACTAACTCTGGGTGAGTCTGACGCACGTGTGTCTGTGAAATCACACACCTGAAAGCTGCGCTGAGGCCTCTGCCAGCGATTACTCAGACAAGCCGCCCCTCCATCTACATCAGATGCATCTCAATCCACTTATTACTCTAATTACTAATTAAAAAATCAGAGCAGCTTTTTTTAAGTCGAAATGTTTTGTGGGCAATGGGAGCAGGAGAGGAAAACCTGCAAGCATCTCACTCAACAGACTGCAGAAACAGCCTCGGTAGGAGAGGAAGTAAACCCTAGAGTACAAACCACAATTTCATTAATTTGATCACTGTTCACGCTTTCTCCTCCTATAGACACGATGAGAAAATAGGTTATTTGTGTAAAGCAAACAGTAGGAACGAAATATAGTTTACTACGGGCCACCTTAAAAAAAACATAAGCCCACAGAAGTTAAAAAAATCAGACCTCGACAATCTCTTTCCTTCACCACGAAGCTTGTGGAAGAAAGCAGTTACATCTTCATTTCTAAGGCCACCTCAGGTCCCCTCCCGCTGCCTGGAACTGTGACCCTGGGGGACCCAATCACCTTGGCAGCATTTCATACCTGACAAAGACCCAGTTCACAAAACTATTACCTCTATTTGAAGAGTCCCCAGTTTTTAGCCCTCCACCCCAATTTCCGCAACTGTAACTGAGACCACACCAGAACACATATTTTTCAAAAAATCAATGAGCAAAACACAACTGACTGTTGAACAACATGGAGCGAGTGGAAAGTCCTCATGTAACTCACAGCTGGCCCTCCAGAGACACAGTTCCCTCACATCTGTGGCTCTGCATCCAGGGACTGAAACTCCCAGGAGCACCAGTCTTGCAGGCACTGCCGAAAACTCTGCGTGTAAGTGGGCCTGTGCAGCCAGACCACGCGACTCAGGGGTCAGCGGTGACGTCCCTGGGGAGCTCCCTGGGTGCAGTGCTCCCCTCTCCAGTCTCCCTGGGTGCAGTGCTCCCCTCTCCAGTCGGCGTCTGGCTAGGAACACCACTGAAACGGCACTCTTCGCGCTCCTGGGCCTACTGCGCGCTAGAACCCCTTCCTCCAAGAGGCAGATGGGGGGACACGCGGTTTAGTCTAGGGATGACGCTTAGACCCGAGCCTTGTGGACAGCAAACGCCTCACTCTGGAAGCCTGCCACGGACCCCACTCACGGCTGTCCTGTGTCCCCCACCTGCCCTGTCCCCTCGGACTTGCTGTACATTCCCACTGTGGGGATCCCTCTCAAGGCTGCCCTGGAATCCTCATCACTGGTCATCATTCCAGCCAATTGTGAAGATGTGCCTCCAGCCAGCTACCTTTCTGGGACCTTCCCAGCCTCAACCTCAGCAAGCTGCCTTTTCCAGGCAAGCCAAGATTGCATTTAACGTGTCCTACGGCAGTTTCTAACACACAGGGCTGGTGGCCCGTGCTTCTTCACGCCTGTGGATGTGGTCACTGCACAGGCTCTGGCCAGAGCAGTGACAGTGCACGCTCCCGGAGCTTGATTCTCCCCCTCTCCTGCCTCCCCCTGTAGGGAGAGGCCCTGTACCCTCACCACGCTATGCTCCTGGGTACTGCACGTGGTACTCAGCATTATGCTTAACGAGTATTTAACAGGTCGATTTAATTTTTGAACAGCTACCTGAAATTAATAACAGAAATATTTTTTAAATTTAAATTTTTCAGAGATATTAATACATAAGTATTCTTTGTTCTGCTTTCTGGTCCTTCAATTTTTTGAAAAGAAGTTTCTGACCTAAAGAATAACAGTCACACTACGTAGAACTCCATTTAAAGCAACTCTTTTTTTCCTTTCTTAGTTCAACTAATCACTTCTCAGATTAACATTCAATTTCCTTAAAGCGAAGGCATTCTGAGTTTTAACTGCATTGTCCTCGCCCATCTTTTCGTATTTCGCTTATTGGTTTTCATCCTTACCTTGGCCTTTACTCTTTTCCTTTAATTTGCTCTTGTTAACAATGCTCATGACATGAAAAAATCCACAGACTAATAACTTGGGAGGACGGCTATGAGGCCATCCCAGTAAGTGAACCGCATTCTTTACACCGCTCTTCCTTCCTTCTGCACTGCATACCAAAGGACCAAGCTCTAGATGATACCTGGGTTTACCCGACACTTCTAACAACGAAATGGCTAGCTTGGTTTTTTTTTCCCTCTCTCTCTCTTTTACCTCAGCAGCTTCACGTTTTTCAGTAGCAAAAGGTAACATTGCGCTGTAAAGCTCTGTGAATGCGCTCAGTCCGGTCTGCACGATCTCTGCTTCTATGCTGGCATCCAGAGGCTCGGTCTCCGTGAATTCCAGTTCCCATACTCCATCCACCCATTCTAGTAGGAAAATGCAACTACAGTCAACTAATGTTCTGTAGCAATTAGCTGTAGACTCTAAATACATTCAAGAAGAGAACAGTTTTCTGGGCTCAAGTCATACCACACAGGTGAGGCAGGATGAAAAGAGAAGCAGAAAGGGTTAGAAAAATCTGTATACTCATTAAACTGACAGCTGGCTATTAGGTTGGCCATCCTCTAAAAACATGAAGTAGGAAAACACTTTACAGATGTTAACAGTTTGGGGGAAGACCCAGCCTCCCCGTATGTTCAAGCTAGAGAAGAGGTAATAAAAAGCTGTCTCAGCTGTCCCATAGTGAAACTCTTATAACGAAGCTGAAGTCGCTCAGTCGCGTCCGACTCTCTGTGACCCCAAGGACTGTGGCCCGCCAGGCTCCCCTGCCTGTGGGATTCTCCAGACAAGAATAGTGGAGTGAGTTGCCCTTCCCTTCTCCAGAGGATCTTGGCGACTCAGGGATCGAACCCGTGTCTCGCACGTTGCAGGCAGATTCTTTGCAGTCTGAGTCAACAGCTAATAAATCCAAATAAAGTGTACAGTGGAAACGGACAGGTGAGGCAAACGGAATGAAATGACAAAAAAAATGACTGCCGGCTACGAAGACGCCGCGGCATGGAACGCAGCCTCGAGGCAGCGGCCGGCAGCGACTGCGGCGGGCGGGGCACCCTCCGCCCTTCAGTGACGACGGGCGCCCGGAGGCTCCCGCCGCAGCCCCGGGCCCCAAGTTCAGAAGCTCAGCTCGGGCCAACAAACAGCCGCGCGGCCGAAGCCTCGGCACTCGCGAGGCTGCCCGCGCGGCCCCGGGGTCAAGGCCGAGCAACAGCAGTACAGAGCAGGAGGGCGCGGCCCTCGCCCAGCATCCCCGGAGCCCCGGGCCCCGGGCGAGTCCTCACCTTGGCTGAGGTCCAGGGGGCACCAGGTCTGCAGGGCGCACGCCAGGCTCCCGCCAGCCTCCATGACGGCCGCTCGCCTCACTTTCAAAGTGGCTCCGGCGCGCGCGCCCAGAAGGCCCGGCTGACGTCAAAGGTCAGCACCGACCAATCCCCGCGCCCCGCCGGCAGGACGGCAGCCAATCAGCAGGGCCTTCCGCCGGATGCGCAAAGGGAGAGAGCACCGCCCACGCAACTGAAGTTGGGGGTTTTCAGCTGTCGCTTCAAAGTGGGGCGAAAGAAACGAGCCAAGCATACTGCCTTCCGGCTCCTTTTCCCTACGTGGCGGACGCACTGAAGAGAAGCTGAAGGAGGGCACTTGCTGTCGTAACTGTCACTTCCGGCCCTGTCAGGCGGCCTGTCGAGGGGCCGCGTTTACCCGTCAGTCAGCAAGCGGAGGCGTACACGTCCCAGTCGGGGAGCTGCCTACCGGTCAACGGATTAAACACAGGAAAGGCAGAAAAGGCAGTCGGAAAGGACTCTTTTTTTTTTTTTTTTTAGAAAGGATACCGTTAGGTCTGAATTTTACTGGACTGGTGTTTGACAGGTCGGGAAGGAGACCGGAAGGGGCCGCCGCCGCCCCGCCGTCTGCCGAGCGCGGGGCGGTGCTCGCGGCGCGCAGGCGCAGTGCGAGCTCCCCGGGGGCGCGGCGGCCGCGCTGGGGGCGGGCCGTGCGCATGCGCGCAGCCACTCCGGCGCGTCCGGCGGAGCGGCGGCCGCGCTGCAGGCTGCTCCGGGGTCGGGCCGCCGCCTCTGAGGTGGGCTCCGCAGGCCGCGGCCGGCGGGTGCCTCGTGCGCCCGCTCTGCGCTGCCCTCGGAACCGCGCCGGCCCGGCGAGCGCGGGCGTCGGCGTCGTGCCCAGCCCGCCGGCCTCCCCAGGCCCGGCCGGCCCGGCGGGGCCATGAGCTTCTTTGGCTTCGGGCAGAGCGTGGATGTGGACATCCTGTTGAACGACGCGGACAGCAGGCGGCGGGCCGAGCACAAGACCGAGGATGGGAAGAAGGACAAGTACTTCCTCTTCTACGATGGCGAGACGGTGTCCGGGAAGGTGAGCCTGGCTCTCAAGAACCCCAACAAGCGGCTGGAGCACCAGGGCATCAAGGTCGAGTTCATCGGGCAGATCGGTGAGTGCGGGGTCTGCCCCGCCCGGGCCCACCGCCGCTCCCGCCCGCGACCCTTGACCCCTGAGCCAGCCTCTGACCTCCCTCTCCAGACCCCTGGCACGACCCGAACCCCTGTCCCCGCCCCCTAGCCCCCGCACCCCCTCCTGCAATTCCAGACCTCTGCCCCGCCTCCAGCCCCTGGCGCGACCCGAACCCCTGTCCCCTAACCCCCGCACGCACGGCTGCAATTCCAGACGCCCTGTCCCCCACTCCGCCCCAGGCCCTGTGACCTGTTGCCCGCCGCCCTGGGTCCGAGCTCCACGGGCCTGCCTTGGCTTCCGTGCCAGCTGGGCCAGCCTGCAGGTCGTGACCACCACTCCGAGCCCCGCGTGCCCGCCCACCTCTCTCTAGTGTCTGTGGCCCACCAGCCTGTTCCCGCACCTTCGCTGGGAGCTGTTGGAGAAAGCATCCCCGCGGGCTCCAGCATCAGCCCTGTGTCCACACAAGCTGCATCCCTAAGACTTTTTGCTTAGAAGAGTCTGTGGCACTCTTCTTCTTAAAGAAAGGGTGCTCCCAAGCCCCAGATCTAAGTGGTCAAAATTTCCCAAGGCTCTAACTGTTCAAACACGATTGTTAGCAGTTACAGCTAGACAATAAAAGATTTAGGAGCTGCCAGTCAACACAGGGTTGTCTCCACTTCTGTTTGGACTCTCCTGTTTATTAAAACTCACAGGTGCTTCTGAAATAGTTTGTGTCAGTAGTTCAGGAGTAGGGTCACAGCAGATACCACAGATGGCTGAAAAGACGCCGAGCAGAGAAACCGTGCCCACGCCCCCGCCTGCTCTGGTCCTGTGTGGGGGCTTTCCTGGGAACACTCCTCAGAGGCTCTCTGCCACTCCCTGAGATCCCAGCACAGAATCTGCTCTCCATCTTGGTGAGACAGAAAGCACAGGAGCCCCGAGGAAGGCTGTGTGCTCAGCGCTTCAGCGCCCAGCACGAAGCACTGGCTTCTGCTGTGTAAGTTAGCAGAAATCGGGTCAAGGCTAGCTAATCCTAGGAGCCCATCCGCTGCTATTCTAAACCCAGAATGGAGGGGCCTGGCGCAGGAGGGTGGGCTTTAGCCCTCTGCTCACTCGCTCCGGCTTCGGCAGCAGCGGCAGTGCTGTCTGCACGGCGGGCCTGCTCGCTCTCTGCTGTCGGGGGCTGCACTTCACAGCCTCTACCAGCCAGATGCCAGAACCACAGAAATGTCTCACACCCGTGGAAGCTAAAACCACTCCTAGCAAAGAGCTCCTGGGGACACAGGATGAACCCCAGCGTTCTGTGCTGGGCGTGCGTGAGGCGGTGAAGTTCAGGCCTCCTCAGACCTGGTGTCTCCACATCATAGCTTTAAGATTGTCAGGATTCCGCGGCTCTGCATTAGGAGTGCGGACGGGCACGTCTAGCCAGCAGCTGTGCCATCCTTCCCGGGGGAGCCCCTCCCCGTCCGTGAAAAGTAGCCAGAGCGCCCCTGCCCCAGCGGTTGTGGAATGGGCTGTTCGGGGCGCTGGCAAGGCCTCCCTCCAGCCCGCCTGGAAGGGGCTGGCCGCCATGCCTATCTTCCTGTCTGTGCGCATCCCAGGGCAGCACCCCTCCTCAGACTTCTCAGAGCCTCTTCTGCTCCATCGACAGCTCTTCCTGGGCCCCTGAGTCCACCCTGTCCCTGGGCCTCGGCGCTCTCACCTGTAAGGCAGGGACAGCAGCCGAATCCCCTTGGGAGAACGGTGAGGGGTCTAGGACCCAGGCTTTGTGCAGTGTGGGGTGTGTGTGCTGGACCCGAGAGACTGGCGATCCAGCCTCAGGGCACTGGAGAGAGGCTGGTGAGTGAGGTCCCCACGCTGCGGTCTGTGGTTCCTGCTTCCTCGCTTTCCTGCCGCGGCGTGCGGTGGGCGGGGCTTCGTCCCGGCTGTACCAGTGACAGGCAGGTGGCGGTCCTGCCCTAGCTGCCCGTGAGAATGATGCTGTGCTCCAGCCACCTTCCTCGTTGGTTTCACTCAGAATTTTTCTTCTCATAAACCATGGTCTGTCTGGTTTGGAAGTGTGGACGTCCTGCCTGTGCATTCGGTAGGACGACCTGGTGTGTGACCAAGGCTGAAGCAGAGGGTTGCTTGGGTCACATAAGGCTCTGTGACGGGCAGATGTGGGGTCTCGTGGAGACTAGAGATCACCGATGTGTGTCAAGTGTGGGCTCTGGCAGTTAGCAACTAGACGCTCATAACCCCTGTTAGGCTGGATCCGGGGGCTGGACCTTTGAAGAGTCGGCTCTGGTTGCCTTGCTGACTGCCCCCAGGATGTCCGTGCCAGGCCAGCCTCACCTGCTGCATGCCCTGCGTCTCCTCCCAGCAGGAGGGGTCGCCTGAGTTCTCGCAGGGATGGCTTTCTGGTGGCCGTTGGGTGGGCCCTGTTCAGACCGCAGTCCTCGGGGCAGGCTGGCCGGTTTGCGCCGCGGCCCGCTCCGGCATCCCCGTCTGCACCCACCGCTGCCCTGTCTGCCTGGACTCACGTCTCCCAAGCCTTTCTCCTCGCCGGAGCTCACCCCCTAGTTCTGTGCCTGGGTCTCTGATCGCCTGCTGAACGCCCGCAGAGACACCACGGGTTGCCCAAGGACACATCCGACCAGACGGCTCCCCCCCCCCACCCCAGCCCCGCGCCGCCGCTCCTCCCGTCTCCCCTGCTCTGCACACCCCTGGGTCGCCTCGGCCTCTGCGACCGTGGGGCCCCAGAGCGCTCCTGCCTCCCCCTGCGGCTCCGGGGGCGGCTCGCCTCCGCGCTCCCTCACCCTCCTTGGTGCCGCTGCCCCTGACGCCTCTGTGTGGAGCAGTCTCCCGACCGGCCTTCCTGCCTGTTTACCTTTTCTTTCAGTTCAGTTTCTGTAAGAGTGAACTTTCTAAAAGGTAGTTCTGGCTTGCTCAGTCCCTTCTGTGAACTTCTCCTTGACTCCCAGTGGGTTGAAGGGGACAGTCATCCAGCTCTTTCCTGAGCTGCCCCTGGTTTTCTCCAGATGTGTCTCTCTAACCCTTCACCCAGGCATGTGTTGTTGACTGTCCCCATCAGATGGCTGCGAGATACTCTGCACCTTCTGGAAGAAGAAGGGGCAAAGACAGGCATGAGTAAGTGTCCCCTGTGGTTCGTGGGGCTGAGATGCTCTTTGTTGGGAAGTCCATGACTTTCCATCCGAGAGGCTGGGTTCACACTGTCACCACATAAGAAGTTCCATGGCATCTTGTCCCCCTGACACCTGCCAGGACTGGTCAGTGTGAGCCCCACTCTGACCTGCACGGAGAGAACCTCACTGAAGAGGGACCGTCAAGCACCTTTGCTCTGATTTTCATGACTTAGTTGCTCAGTCGTGTCCGACTCTGCGACCCCATGAACTGCAGCACACCAGGCTTCCCTGTCCTTCACCACCTCCTGGAGGTTGCCCAAGTTATTTCCATTGAGTTGGTGATGCTATACAGCCATCTCATTCTCTGTCGTCCCCTTCTTCTCTTGCCTTCTACTTTTCCCAGCATCAGGGTCTTTTCCAGTGAATCAGCTCTTTGCATCAGGTGGCCAAAGTATTGGCATTTCAGCTTCAGCATCAGTCCTTCCAACGAATATTCAGGACTGATTTCCTTGAGGATGGATTGGTTTGATCTCCTTGCAGTCCAGGAACTCTCAAGCGTCTTCTCTAGCATCACAGTTCAAAAGCATCAGTTCTTTGGCACTCCACTTTCTTTATGGTGAAACTCTCAGATCTCTACATGACCACTGCAAAGACCATCGCCTTGACCAGACGGACCTTTGTCAGCAAAATGAAGTCTTTGCTTTTTCATGTGCTGTCTAGAACTGTAATAACTTTTCTTCCAAGGAGCAAATGTTTTCTTTTTTCGTGGCTGCAGTCACCATCCGCAGTGATTTTAGAGCACATGAAGAGAAAATCTGTCACTGTCTCCACTGTTTCCCCATCTATTTGCCATGAAGTGATGGGACCGGATGCCATGATCTTCGTTTTTTGAAAGTTGACCTTTAAGCCAGCTTTTTCACTCTCCTCTTTCACTTTCATCAAGAGGCTCTTTAGTTCTTCACTTTCTGCCATAAGGGTGGTGTCATCTGCATATCTGGGATTATTGATATTTCTCCTGGCAATCTTGATTCCAGCTTGTGCTTCCTCCACCCTCACATTTCGCATGATGTACTCTGCGTAGAAGTTAAATAAGGAGGGTGACAATATACAGCCTTGGCGTATTCCTTTCCCAATTTGGAACCAGTCTGTTGTTCCGTGTCTGGTTCTAACTGTTGCTTCTTGACCTGCATACAGGTTTCTTAGGAGGCAGGTCAGGTGGTCTGGTGTTCCCACCTCCTGAAGATCTTTCCGGTTTGCGCCATCCACACAGTCCAGAGGCCTAACCGTGGTCAGTGAAGCAGGAGTAGATGTTTTTCTCGGACTCTTTTGCTTTCTTTATGATCCAACGAATGTTGACAGTTTGATCTTTGGTTCCCCTACCTTTTCTAAACCTTGTATATCTTGTATATCTGGAAGATTTCAATTCAAGTACTGCTGAAGCCTAGCTTGAAGGATTTTAAGCATAACTTTGCTAGCATGGGAAATGAGCACAGTTGTCCAGTAGTTTGAGCATTCTTTGGGATTGGAATGAACACAGACTTTTTTCAGTCCTGTGGCCACTGCTGAGTGTTCCAAATTCATTGGCGTATTGAGTGTGGCTCTTTAACAGCATCGTCACCAGCAGCGTTTAGGGCTGAAGGAGCTCAGCCTGAGCTTCGTCACCTGCAGTAGCTTCTCTGGTAGCAGTGCTTCTGGAGGCCCACTGGACTCCGCGCTCCAGGATGTCTGGCTCTCGGTGAGCGATCATGGTCGTGGTTATCCGGGTCCTGCAGACCTGCTTTCTTCAGTTCTTCTGTGTGTTGTTCCCGGTTCCCGCCTCCCCTTAGTCTCTTCTCCCTCTGTTGGGTCCATACCGTTTCTGTCCTTTATTGAGCCCATCTTTACATGAAGTGTTCCCTTGGTATCTCTAATGTTCTTAAAGAACATTGCACTCCAAAGTAGAGAGCTAGCCTCGGGATCTAAGTTTTTAAAAGTAAAGCTACCAGGTGAGCCGAAACCCATCAGCCTGGCATTTCCCACTTACGGTCCTCAGACACTGGGCTTTGCTCCACCTGCTGCTGTCCCCTGAAGCCACGGCGGAGCTCAGAGCTTGGCACCCGAGACACCCAGCCCCCCAGTTAAGGGGAGCCTCTGCGGTCAGCAGAGGCTCCTGTAGCAAAGGACCCGCACGAGGCAGAGGACAGGCCCTTGTCCGGGCTGGCTGGCGGCCCCTTTCCCCTTGGCCCCTGTGCGTGCCCCACCCCCACCCCCCGAGAGGGCACCCTGCCCCCGCTGCCGCGCCCCGATGGTCTGCCGCTGCTGACACAGCCTGGCCTGGGGGAGCAGGCGGGTTGTTGGTGACCTAAAGTGGGTCCGTGTGCAACGGGGGATCAGCAGCAAGCTGCCGTCACAGGGCGCTTTGTGCGGAAGTAGCGGAGTTGGCTGGGCCTGACCTCACTGCAGCTCCCTGTGACGCAGCCGCTGCCCTGCCGCTTGGGAGAACAGGCTCCGCAGGGCGGGCCTGTCAGGGCCAGGGCCCAGGGCAGCCGGCCCGAGAGCTGCCTGGAAGCTGTGCTTTCCCCACGCGCCCCCGTGGCAGGCCTGGTTGCCGTGTTGGCTCTGGGAGGCAGGAGATCTGGCTTCTCGACTCCAAGAAGGCTTCGATTGTCAGGGGCTTCAGGCCTTTGCTGTCTGGGGTCTGCCCAGCCCCTCATGCTCAGGCTGTCCCTGAGAGAGGCAGCCGAGAGGTGTGGGCCAGGCCTGGCGGGGGGTGGTCCCGGCCCCCGTGTCCAGGCAGCCAGCAGCAGACGCAGTGAGAGCACGCCGCCTCCTGCTTCCTCCCGCCAACCCGTCCTGTCCTGCTCAGGCCGCTGCGGGGCAGGGGGTCAGATCTTGACTGTGCTGGGGCCTCGTGGAGTCGGTCGGTAGTAAGTGTCTCCTTTGCACAGCTGGGGACTGGGGGCGCTGGGGTCCGGGGCCTCGTCTCCAGCAGCCATCCTGGAGCACAGTTCACCACTTCAGCTGCAGTGTGACGTGGGCACAGACAGCCCGGGACACATGGGTGGCCTGACTCAAAACAGACAGGCAGCAGGACTGTCTGAGAGGAGGGTGGGTGTGCAGGAGGCCTTCTCAGAAGGCGGTCTCGGAACAAGCAGGACTCTGTTGGGATATGTCCATCCTGAGTCCCACCCAGGGCCCGGAATCAGAGATATTGGGGGGGAGTGCAGCCGTCTGTGCCTCAGCACAGCCTCAGGGGTCCTGGTGATCACACGAGTCCGGAGACTGTGGCCTAGACTGGGGTAGCCTGATAGCCCCTCCGTCAGCAGGGCCACGTGGACCCGTCTGCAGGTCCTCACCTGCCTCCCGCCTCGTGTTCACCCCTGAGCTCCCGGCACCCAGGAGCAGACGTGGCCCAGCAGGAGACCTGGGGCGCTGGGCCCTGCCCTGCTCCACCCTGCCTCAGTCTCCTTGTCTGTTAAATGCGTGACCGGTCCACCCAGCTGCTCAGGTTGCCGTGAGGATGGTGTGACTGACGGAGTTGAGCACGCTTCTCACACTTAGGAATCGCTTTAACTGCGTAAAGAGAGGCGGTGTTTCGATGGCGGTCCCCCCGCTGTGTCCCCTGGGTGCTGCCCTGGGACAGGGTCTCCACAGAGCACAGGGTGTTTGGGTGCAGGGCTGCTGTGCAGGACAGGAAGAGGGGTCGTGAGCCCACATGCCGCCCCGCGGCGGGAGGGGCGCTCCCGCAGCAGGCCCCGCCCTCCGCGGGCCGGGCTCCGGTAGCGGAGCCTCTGCTCTCCCCGCAGAGCTCTACTACGACCGCGGCAACCACCACGAGTTCGTGTCCCTGGTGAAGGACCTGGCCCGGCCTGGAGAGGTCACCCAGTCGCAGGCCTTTGACTTCGAGTTCACCCACGTGGAGAAGCCCTACGAGTCCTACACCGGGCAGAACGTGAAGCTGCGGTGAGTGACGCGACTCCACACACGCGGGGCGCAGGCCTGCACCCTGTCACGCGAGAAGGGGGCCGCAGGTTCGGATTCTTTTTTAAATTTATGTTTGGCTGCGCCAGGGCCTCACTGTTGCCAGCGGGCTCTCCCTGGCCGCGGGGGCGGGTCTTCTCTCTCGCCTCGGTGCTCGGGCCCCTCGCCGCAGTGGCTGCTCTTCTTGTGGCGCACGGGGTGGGCTGCCCTGGGGCGGCGGGCTCTCCCTGGACCAGGAATCGAGCCCATGTCCCCCGCAGTGGCAGGCACATTCTTAACCACTGGACCACCAGGGCAGTCCCAGATTTGGATTCTGATCCCAGACCCGTCCTCTGCATCTTTTGGGACAGGAGAGGATAAAGCGTAGCACGGTGTGAGAAGCTTTAGAACAGGAATGCACACCTTTTAAGTACAGGTCCCAGGGCCTCTGAGCTGTGTGATGTCACCTGGACTTCTGGCCCCAAGTCATGGTCAACGCCTGGGACCTGCGTGGGGGCCACACAGGCTCTGGGGAGTCTCCCCTCTCCCATCAGAAGACGGGCCGCAGGCTCTTCTTTTCCAGCCTTTGCAGGGAGGCCCAGCGCTGGAGGTGCCCCGCTCAGCAGGCTCTGTGACTGCTCTCGGAGGGGCGGCAGCAGCACAGGCTGTCCAGCTGTCAGCTGAGCTGGGGCGGGGTCTTACTGTCATTTAACGTGACGCTCTGCAGTGGATTACTCACAGACGTTCTTATGTCAGAAAGAAGTTGAAGACAGTATGGCAGTTCCTCAAAATATTAAAAACAAAACTGCCAAATGATTCATCAATTCCACTCTGTGTAAAAGTCCAAACGCAGTGAAGCAGCGCTCAGACAGATGCGAGTGCTCGCGTCTGGCAGCGGCGTTCCCAGTGGCCACAAAGTGGGCGCGACCCCAGCGCCCGTCAGTGGTGAGTGGCTGAGCTCCAGGCGTGTCCACGTGCTGGAATAGTGCTCGGCCTTGAAGGGGAAGCAGACCCTGACCCCTGCTGTGGCCCGGCGGAGCCTGGAGAACCTCGTGTGCAGTGAAAGGCGCCTGTGTTCCCTTGGCGGGCTGCTCCTGCAGGGTGGTGAAGACGGCTAGGCGAGGCGAGGGGCTGGGGAGGAAGCTACAGGCTCGAGCAGGACTCTGGATAGCGATCTCTGGGGCGGGCTCTGCGTACCGACAACTCTGGGACAGGTTAGGAGCTCAGGAGGAAAGTGTAGCTGGAGAGACAGGATGTGTGGAGAAAGGTGGGAGGCTAGCTGCAGGATCGAGGTGTCGGACAGTGCTTCTCTATCAGGGGTCCTGTGTTAGACTCGCTGGCCGGGGTGGGAATTATTTAAAAAAAAAAGTGCAGGTTCCCGTGTCCTCCTCCAGGGCAGTTTCATGCCCAGGGTGAGTCCTGGGCGCCTCCAGACCCTGGAGCAGGAGACGCGCGCCTCCGGCGGGCGCAGAGGAGGCCAAGGGCTGCTGGCTTCCACCTCCGACGTCTGCTCTGAGGCCTTGCCCACAGTGGCGGGGCTTATGGGCCTGGGCTTAGTGGGGGCTGCGCGGGCGGCAGGAGGCGGGAGGGCGGCCGGAGAGCGGAGAGAGCCACCCAGGACGGCCCATCTCCAGCGAGGCTGCCGCCCAGCGTCCCAAGATGCTGTGCAGACCGACTGACTGCCTACCCTCATGTCCCGGGGCTGGGGCGCCGGGGAGGCCTCCCTGCAGGGAGTGGTGAGAGCCGCCCAGGACGGCCTGTCTCCAGCGAGGCTGCTGCCCGGCGTCCCAAAATGCCATGCAGACCGACTGACCGCCTGCCCTCACGTCCCAGGGCTGCGGTGCCGGGGAGGCCTCCCCGCAGGGCTGGCCCGTGGCCTGGCGCGGCGCGGCCCTTCACAGCCACATCTCCTTTCTCGTGAGGCGGCCCCTGGGTGCAGCTGGACGCCGTCCAGGTTCAGAAATCCCTGTTACGCTTACGAGGCCAGCTCTCCCTGAAGGCCCCTCCCCTCAGCAGCGGCTGCCGCCTCTGGCTGGCATCTACAGGCACCTAGTTTCCCGTCGACTGGCCGACTCCCCGAGCGGGGAGATGGGACCACGAGTCACCTGCGACTCCGTCTCTGTGTCCTAGGTCTGGTAGTAAACGCTGCGGGACTCGCCGACCTGGTTTCTCCATCCTCTTCTTGTCACTTAACTGTGGGGGACTTGAAACATGCTCACGCATGGAGTACTGTCACAGCGTGCAGACCTAAGAGCACATGGGCCCTGCGTCCGAAGAGCCAGGAGGAGGGGCAGAAATAAAAGCGGCACACAGCGCCTGGCGGGTGGCTGAGAGGCTGCTGCTGGGGTGCAGCCCCCTGGCCCCCGGGCTGGGCTTGGGGCGCGCCTGGGGAGGGCCTTCGAGCTCCCTGCGGCTATAATGGCAGGGGTGTGTCTCGTCCCTGCTGGGAGGGGGTGCCCCGAGGCGACGGCTCAGAGGAATCAAGGCTGCAGAGGCCCACCGGGCCAGGGGCTCTCGGGGGCGGCGGGGAGTGAGTAGACCCAGGCCCCTTCGCTGCTTGCCCGCCTCCCGCAGGTACTTCCTCCGGGCCACTATCAGCCGCCGCCTCAACGACGTAGTCAAGGAGATGGACATCGTGGTGCACACGCTGAGCACGTACCCCGAGCTGAACTCCTCCATCAAGATGGAGGTCGGCATCGAGGACTGTCTGCACATCGAGTTTGAGTACAACAAGTCCAAGTGAGCGGCGGCGGCGGCCGGGGGCGGGCGCGCAGGGCTTGGTTGTAGCCGACCAGAGCGCGTTAGACCGCGCCTGCTGTCTCAGTGCTTGTGAACTGCAGAACTTACTGACAGTTCAAAAACTACCACGAGCATCTTTCTTTTAATATAGTACATTCCGGAAAATGCTCGAAAGTCAAACATGCAAAGTAAATGTATATTCGACTCACAGAACTAAAAAAGCCCCCATGTCGCCAAGGAGGGTCTCTGGGTGGGGCGGCCTCACCTCAGACCTGCTGGCCTCCAGAGGCTCGGGGCGAGGGCTGTCTGGGCGGCCCTCCTGAGGGACTGGGGACACAGGGCCTCCTAGGACTGGTGACGGACAGCTGTGTTCCCCCCCCCGCCCCAGCCTGGAGCCAGCGCAGCCCCATGGGCCCCGCCCCTGGGAGGGGCCCTTTGCCTTCTCCTTGCAGTCCCAGGGCTCACAGACCTTCCCAGCACGGAGCCCCCAGAGTGCTGCCCACCAGCACCCCAGCCACCTGGTGTAGGAGGACCCACCTCATAGAAATGCAAGCAGCCTCTGGCCAGCAGCGCAGTGAAGGCCAAGCTGAGCAGGAGACGGGCCTGTCTGAGGCTGGACGGGCACACCAGGCCCTGCCCACAGAGCAGGCTGTTCCCAGAACACGCGCCCGCTGTCCCGTGCACAGCGGGAGCCCGCGATTGCCCCCAAGGGCTCGGGCTGGGCTTACTGGCACTTCAGCTTCTGCACCTGGGTTTCCCGTCCGAAAATGAGGGGCTTGGGTCAGGTGAGTGGAGAGGTGCCAGGAAGGAGGAGGAGCCAGGCCCCCAGAACGGCTCCTTTGCGTCTCTCGTGGGTAAGAGTCCGCTGAGCGTGGAGGGGCGTTCGGGCTGCAGACCGGCGAGAGCCGGAAGAGCGTGTGCTCCAGCATCCCTCCTGCAGGCTGCACTTCGGTGCCTGCCATCCCCCCCAGGAAGCAGGGCCTGCCGGATGCGGGCAGGCCCCCACCCTGCCTCTGTCAGTGGTCTGTCCTCCCCTGTGGTCAGAGCCTGCGTCCTCAGCCCCCGCCCCCAGCTCCATCCCCTTCCTGAGCTTCACTCAGAACGTTTGCTCTCCGCGGCCACACCGGGTGCAGACCAGCCCCGCAGCTGACTGCCCCGGGAGGGCCTAGCTCCCTGGCGCTGGAGGAAGACCGGGACCTGGTCCCCACTCCTGGTGGGTCAGCCTCTCACCCCAGAGCCTGTGAAGTACATGCTGGTTACAGCGCCGGGTAGGGGTGGCGGGACCCGCTCCCGGAGGCGTGTGTGGGAGGCAGTGGGAGTGAGGCTGGTTCCAGTGCAGGGCGTTGGAATTCGCGCCCTGCGGGGAGCATGGGCCCGCGTGGCCTCAGCTCTCCTGGCCCACCACCCCCGGTGGGCGGTGCCCCCTCCGCGTCCAGGAGGCCGCCCCGTCCGGAGCCGCGCCTCTGGCTTCCGCTCTGCAGGTACCACCTGAAGGACGTCATCGTGGGAAAGATCTACTTCCTGCTGGTGCGCATCAAGATCAAGCACATGGAGGTCGACATCATCAAGCGGGAGACAACCGGCACGGGCCCCAGCGTGTACCACGAGAACGACACCATCGCCAAGTACGAGATCATGGACGGCGCGCCCGTGCGAGGTGAGCCCGCCCGGCTGTGGCGCGCCGGTGGCCGTGAGCCTGCGCTGTCTCCGCTTACACCGTCCTTGCTGCTGGGGGAGCGAAGCGGTCCTTCCTGCTAGTTCCCGCACCAGGCTGACCAGTCAGGCTCCGGGCCGCCTGGCCAAGCGGACGCCCTGAGCGACACTCCCTGCCGCTGCGCGCGGTGCTGGCGTGGCCTCTAGGATGAGCGGAGCGCCAGCTGGGGGAGCCTGGTGGCTCCTGGGAGGAGCGATCGTTGCGGTTCTTTATCGGCGCTGCAGCTGCCGACGAGGCGCGTTTTCCCGTGGATGCGCTCGGTGCCACCAGGCCTCATGCATCTCTCCCCAGTCCGTGCCACGCGGGAGGAGGGGGTCATGGCTTCTCAGGTCCTTGGCCTCCCGAGCGGGGTCTTCGGGGCAGGAATGGGCCATCCTGCCCGCTGGCTCCATCGTGTCCCCAGCCACACAGCCAGGCCAGGCTTACCCTCCCTGGGGCACCGTGCGGCCTGTGAGCTATGCAGGGTGACACGGGCTCCGTGTGTGGCTTTGGGCTGCTCGTGTCTTTGCACTTGCTCAGTGGAGCCCTGTCCTGAGTTTGTTCCACTTAGCTGAGGAAGGCACCATGTTAGAGCTAGAAGGGATCTGAGATACTGTATAGCCTGATTCCCTCACTTTCCAAGTGAGAACAGCAGGGTCCAGGGACAGCAGCAGACCCACCAGAGTTCAGCAGAGAGAGCTGGGGCCCGCCAGTCTCGGGGGCATGGGGTGGGCTGTGCCAATCGGGGTGGGGGGCTGACACTGGAATTGCTGGGGAGACAGTGCGCTAGCTAGGGTGGGACAGCTGGCTCTCACAGCCCAGCCACTGGACTCACACTGGTAAGAGTCAGAGCTGCTCACCTGGCCTCCTGTGGTTGGCACTCTGCCACCCCGGTTTTGTCAGGCTCAGCCAGAAGGAGACAGAACGGGCCTAGCCCGTCAGTGGGCCGCGCGCCTTAGGGAGGCGGGCAGTGGGCGGGGCGCCTGCCCTGCCCCCCTGAGCCCTCCCGGCCCTGCAGGAGAGTCCATCCCCATCCGCCTCTTCCTGGCGGGCTACGAGCTCACGCCCACCATGCGGGACATCAACAAGAAGTTCTCGGTGCGCTACTACCTCAACCTGG
>SJYQ01000535.1:1388538-1433999 GCA_006410935.1 Redunca redunca | reverse complement strand
AGTCGGACATGACTGAATGACTGAACTGAACTGAAGTGAACTAGGAGATCTGATACAGAAGGTCCAGGAACTGAGTTTTGGAAAATTTCTACCCACAGGACAAAGTTCAAACTCCTTAGAATGATCCTGTACCCGCTTAGGCTGCCATAACAAAATACCATGGGCTGGGGGGCTTAAATAACAGAAATCTGTTTTCTCGAAGTTTTCGAGGCTGGAAGTCCAAGATTAAGGATCCAGCTGATTCAGTTTCTGGTGAGGCCCCTCCTCCTCACTTTTGCAGATGGTTCCTTCTTATGATACCCTCACATGAACTTTCCTTGGTATGTGTCTAAGAAGAGAGTTAGAGGTAAAGATCAAGGTTGAAGTAGAGGAAGAGAGAGACAGAGGGCAGGGGCTCTTTGGTGTCTCTTATAAGGACACTAATCCTATTGGATTAGGGCCCCACCTCTATGACCTCCCTTAACCTTAATTCCTCTAAAGGCCCCATCTCCAAGCATAGCCACTGTGTGGTTAGGACTTCAAAATATGAATTTGGGTATTGGAGGGAGTATTTAATCCATCCATATAAGTATGGCATATAAGAGTCTTTAGCACATCCTTTCCATCTCCAATTTCCTTTCCTTTCTGGATTCTATGGTCTAAATGTACCAAACGACACTAGGCCTCTGATACTGTGGAGCTATAAGTTTCAAGACCTTTGTGGTTATAACTGTTAGGCATTCCGTGTGAACTGGATATCCTATCACTTACTTCTCTTTGAAGGAATTATACACAAGGACACAGAGTCTTGCATTCATTTTTATCTGCAGACACCTAATATCTCCCTAGTCCTAGGCTCCTCTGGTGGTTGGTGCTGGAGCAAGAAGGTCAGGCCCAGAACTTGTTGGGTTTTCTGTTCCTGGTTTATTTCAGTCTGGAGGGACTGGGTGTGCCAGGCTGAGCTTGCTCATTCAGTCTCATAGACAGAGATGACAGGGTGTTTCTACTCTTTCTACAAGCCTCGTAGATGCCGGACTTTCCTGTAGAGCAGGAGTGAATCAACTTGGGATGACTTTCCTCTCTCTCCTCCTTTAGGGGTATTTGCCAGTAGCCCTTCTTTTTGTTTTCTTTTTGGCTATGCTTGGTTCAGCATGTGGGATTTTAGTTCCCTGACAAAGGATCAAACCTGCAGTGGAGTCTTAACGACTGGACCACCAATGATCCAATGAGTCATCCTCACTGGGGGAGGGTGGTGGCTCTTGGTGTCTATTGCATGTAAAGGCCAGGGGTGCTTCTCAATACCCTAGACATCACAGGACCCACTCCTTTCTTTTCTTGAAATTTATTTTATTATTATTATTTTGTATTTTGGCTATCACAGGTTTTAGCTGCTGCATGCAAACTCTTAGCTGCAACATGTGGGATCTATTTCCCTGCCCATGGATCAAACCCAGTTCCCCCGCATTGGGAGCTCTGGGTCTTAGCCACTGGACCACTAGGGATGTCCTGACTCCCTTCTTTCCATACACACATAATAAAAAGTGATCCAGTCCAAACAGTAGTGATGCCATTGAGAAATTCTCTTTCAGTGGTCCTGCTGAGGGCATGTTTGCAAAACAGTCTTCTACAAATGAGGGACGCAAATGTAAAATAGGATACGGAGCCAGGCTTCTGATATTTAAGGCTCAGTGCCCTTAGTAAAATGTGGCTCAATCCATGTATCTAATTCCAGACATTCAGATGAGCTACTTCTCTTCCCATGTGAAGTAAGAAGATGGGGAACTGTGGTGAGGAGGAAGAGGTGGAAGACTCAGTCAACTGGCTATTCTTTTCTCTAAGGGTTGAGGTGGAAATTTGGTGAGGGGTGGGAAGAAGGTGCATTAGGGTTCTCTTGCAGCTGGCTGTAAAACTACCCACTGCCTGGCTGTAAAACAATACAAAGTTTTTTTCTTACAGTTTTGGAGACTGGAGGTCTGAAAAGAAGGTGTCGGTAAGGCCACACTCTCTCTTAAAATCTATAAGGATTGTGTGTGTGTGTGTGTGGCTGCATCTCAAGGCATGTGGAGCTTCCCTGACCAAGGATTGAACCCATGCCCCTGCATTGGAAGCATGGAGTCTTAACCACTGGACCACCAGGGAAGTCTGAAATCTGTAAGGAGAATGCTTCCTTGCCTTCCTGCCTTCAAGCATTCCTTGTCTTGTGGCTGCAAAACTCCAGCCTATGCCTTCATGTGACCTTCTTCCCTCTGTGCTTTTGTGTGTCAAATCTCTCTTTACATTTCTCTTGTGAGTACACCTGTCACTGTATTTAGGGCCTGCCCATCTGGATAATTCAGGATGACCTCATCATGAGATTCTTCATTTGGTTATATCTACAAAGACCTTCTTTCTATATAAGGTCACATTCACAGGTTCTGGGGATTAGCACCTGGACAGACTTTAGTGGGGATACTATCCAACCCAGGATAGAATGGGATACACCAGAAAGATAGAAGGGATGAGAGAATACTGTGGAAAGTGATTTCAGTTCAGCTCAGTTCAGTCGCTCAGTCGTGTCCGACTCTTTGCGACCCCATGAATCGAAGCATGCCAGGCCTCCCTGTCCATCACCAACTCCCGGAGTTCACTCAGACTTACGTCCATCGAGTCTGTGATGCCATCCAGCCATCTCATCCTTGGTTGTTCCCTTCTACTCCTGCCCCCAATCCCTCCCAGCATCAAAGTCTTTTCCAATGAGTCAACCCTTCTCATGAGGTGGCCAAAGTACTGGAGTTTCAGCTTTAGCATCATTCCTTCCAAAGTAATCCCAGGGCTGATCTCCTTCAGAATGGACTGGTTGGAGCTCCTTGCAGTCCAAGGGACTCTCAAGAGTCTTCTCCAACACCACAGTTCAAAAGCACCAATTCTTCAGCACTCAGCTTTCTTCACAGTCTAACTCTCACATCCATACATGACTACTGGAAAAACCATAGCCTTGACTAGGTGGACCTTAGTTGGCAGAGTAATGTCTCTGCTTTTGAAAATACCACCTAAAATTCAGGAGCAACTGAGGCAGAGAGGGAGTAACCAATAAAACATCCAGTATACACCAGGGCAGCTCAGATGGTAAAGAATCCACCTGCAGTACAGGAGCCCTGGGCTCGATCCTTGGGTTGGGAAGATCCCCTGGAGAAGGGAATGGATACCCACTCCAGTGTTCTTACCTGGAGAATCCCAAGGACAGAGACGTCTGGTGGGCTACCATCCATTGGGTCACCAAGAGTCAGGCATGACTAAGCGGCTAATGCTATATGCCAGGAACTGGACTAAAGCTCTCCATTTCTCATAGCCATGAATCCTTGCTAACACTTGGTGTATGGGTCATCTCCATTTTTAAATTTATTTTTGAGTTTTAATTGCGGGATAATTGTTCTACACTGTTGTGTTGGTTTCTGCCATTCAACAACACGAATCAGCCATAGGTATACACATGTCCCCTCCCTCTGGAACCCCCCTCCCACCTCCTCTAGGTTGTCACAGAGCACCAGGTTGGAGCTCCCTGCATCATACAGCAAATTCCTGCTGGTTATCTATTTTACAGATGGTAATAAGTGTATTTCGATGCTACTCTCTCAGTTTGTCCCTCCCTCTCCTCTCTCCACTGTGTCCACAACTCTAGAGCCTATTATTCAGAGTGAAAGAAGTCATAAAGAGAAAAATAAATATCATATATTAACACATATATATGGAATCTAAAAAGATGGTAGTGATGAACCCATTTGCAGGGGTCATCTCAATTTTAAAGATGAAAACAGAAGCTTGGGGAAAATGAACAAGTAGCTCAAACACTTTCAGAAACAGCACAGCTCTGCTGATTCTTCCTTGGGGGCTCTTTGGAAAAGAATCTGCCTGTAATACAGGAGATGCAAATTCGATCCCTGGGTCCGGAAGGTCCTCTAGAGAAGGAAATGGCACCCCACTCCAGTATTCTTTCCTGGGAAATCCCATGGACAGAGGAGCATGGTGGGCTACAGTCCATGGGATTGCAAGAGTTGGACAAGACTGAGCGACTACACCACCACCACCACCACCGTTGATTCTAGCATTTGTGTTCTTTCTAGGGTAAAGGAAACATTTACATGGCTTCTTACTAGCAGCTGTAGGGAGAGGTCAAGGCTCGGACATCTCTTTGCAACACAGAAGCTGTCACTGCTCATCCTGGGCCTCCCCCAGCCTGGCATTCCCCACCTTGCCTTTGGCAGCTGGAACTCAGGGCCTTGGGCAGCCCAGCTGGTGGGGGCACAGAGGCAGATTTTGGCAGGTTCAGTGGCAACATCCTCTTTGGCACCCTTGGCCACTTGGCACTGCAGAGGAGCCAGTCCCACAAATAAATATTAAAGGGTTTGGATTCCCTACACCCTCCAGTGCTGGAATTGGAGCAAGTCAGGCAGAATTTTCCAAGAGAGAAGCAGTATAGCCTGCTATAAGGAGAAGGTTGGAACAGACCCCAGCTCAAGTCCTGCCTTTGCCATTTAATGGGCTGTGTGACCACAGGTGAGTTATTTCACCTCCCTGAGCCTCAGCATCCTCATCCTCCTCTCAGAGCCTCTGCATCCACTCTGAACCTCAGCATCCTCTCGAAGCCTTAGCATCCTCTCAGAGCCTCAGCGTCCTCAGCTAAAACCTAAAGGATGATAGTATCCACCTTTGCAGAGCCTGCACATAAAATGCCTTGAATGATGCCTGCCACACCGTAGACCCAGACTTCCTGGGCTGGGTGAATCTGCAGGTCTCTGATGCTTCCTTATCCCTGATTAGCATCTTCTATAGGATGAGGTCTCTGCTTGCCTGGAAGTGGCAGTAGTGTAGCTGGCATCTCAGTACCAGGTACCTTCTGTCAAATGCAAATATGTTGAGCATCTTCACTAATGAGGGGAGAGCAGATCTTGGAGAAGGGATGTCTGGGTGGAAGATTGTGGGATCCCATGTGACTTGGTCTGGAAGGGCTTTTATTTGAGTGAACTCCGGGAGTTGGTGATGGTCAGGGAGGCCTGGTGTGCTGCGATTCATGGGGTCGCAAAGAGTTGGACACGACTGAGCGACTGAACTGAACTGAACTGAACTGTGATTCAGGCCCTGTGTGGGTGCCTTACTAAATTCTCTCATTTATTCTCATAGTCACCTTGATTTTTTTTTTGTCTTTAGTTGAAGTATAGTTCTTTTTAGATATTCATTTCCATTATGGTTTATCACAAGATATTGAATATAGTAACCTGTGCTATATAGTAGAACCTTGTTATTTATCCATCCTGTATGTAATAGCTTGCATCTGCTAAGCCCAATCTCTCATCAATCTATCCCCCCCTAACATTCTCCCCCTTAGCAGCCACCATTCTGTTCTCTATGCCAGGGAGTCTGTTTCCATTTCATAGATAGGCTCATTTGTGTCATATTTTAGATTTCATGTATGTCATAATCCTGGTGGGACTTGCCTGGTGGCTCAGATGGTAAAGAATCTGCTTTCAATGTGGGAGACCTGGGTTTGTTCCCTGGGTTGGGAAGATCCCCTCAAGAAGGGAATGGCAACCCACTCATGCATTCTTGCTTGGAGAATCCCCATGGACAGGGGAGCCTGGTGGGCTACAGTCCATGCGGTCACAAAGAGCTGGACAGGACTGAGTGATAGTGACTGCAGCCATGAAATTAAAAGACGCGTACTCCTTGGAAGAAAAGTTATGACCAACCTAGATAGCATATTCAAAAGCAGAGACATTACTTTGCCGACTAAGGTCTATCTAGTCAAGGCTATGGTTTTTCCTGTGGTCATGTATAGATGTGAGAGTTGGACTGTGAAGAAGGCTCAGCGCTGAAGAATTGATGCTTTTGAACTGTGGTATTGGAGAAGACTCTTGAGAGTCCCTTGGACTGCAAGGAGCTCCAACCAGTCCATTCTGAAGGAAATCAGCCCTGGGATTTCTTTGGAAAGAATGATGCTAAAGCTGAAACTCCAGTACTTTGGCCACCTCATGCGAAGAGTTGACTCATTGGAAAAGACTGATGCTGGGAGGGATTGGGGGCAGGAGGAGAAGGGGATGGCAGAAGATGAGATGGCTGGATGGCATCACTGACTCGATGGATGTGAGTCTGAGTGAGCTCCAGGAGTTGGTGATGGATAGGGAGGCCTGGCATGCTGCGATTCATGGGGTCGCAAAGAGTCGGACACGACTGAGCGACTGAACTGAACTAACTGAGTGATTAAGCTCAGCACACACATGATCCTGGGGAAAGAAATGGCAACCCATTCCAGTGTCCTTGCCTGGAGAATCCCATGGACAGAGGAGCCTGGCGGGCTGTAGTCCACAGGGTGGCACAAGGATCAGACACGACTTGGTATCCAAACAACAACAACAGCAATATCATAGTCAGCTTGGGACTGATATCTGTATTTTAAGAGGATTCTTTAAAACTCAGTATAGCATCATCCCCTCTTGGAATTTTCTCTGAACCTTTAGGCCTGTGTGATGTCTTCCTTCTATGAGTTTCTAGAATACCTCATACTTAATTTATCATCACACTTATGACATTGGATTGTAATGTCCTATTTATTATATAGGGCTTCTCTGGTGGCTCAGATGGTAAAGAGTCTACCTGCAATGAAGGAGACCCAGATAAGGACACATTTAAAGGCAAGGGCTAACTATTCTTTTTTCAGGCTTCCCTGATAGCTCAGTTGGTAAAAAATCTGCCTGCAATGCAGGAGACCCTGGTTCGATTCCGGGGTCAGGAAGATCTGCTGGAGAAGAGATAGGCTACCCAATCCAGGACTCTTGGGCTTCCCTTGTGGCTCAGCTGGTAAAGAATCTGCCTGCAATGCAGATTTGATCTTGGGTTTGATCCTTGGGTTGGGGAGATCCCCTGGAGAAGGGAAAGGCTACCCACTGAAGTATTCTAGCCTGGAGAATTCCATAGGCTGTGTAGTCCATGGGGTCGCAAAGAGTCAGACATGACTGGCTTTCGCTTTCACTTTCATCATCCTAGACCACTGGTTTTCAGAATTTGGTCCCCAGACCAGCAGTATCAGCATTAGCTGGAAACTTGTTAGAAATGCAAATTCTCAAGACATACCCCACGTCCATTGGATCAGAGACTCAGCCTGGGCCCTGGCAGTCTGTTTCACAAGCCCTCCATGTGACTCTCATACATGCTCAAGTTGAAAAACCACTGCCCCAGACCCCTGGTCCTCAAGCTTGGCAATGTGCCAGGAGCCCTAGGGAGCTTTAGAAAGTAATGATGCCTTGGTCTCACTTACAGAGATTCTGACTTACTTGTTTTAGTTTGTGTCCTGGGCATTGGGATCCTTTGAAGTCTCCAAAGGATTCTAATATTTAGCCAAAGGTGAGAACCACCGACACGGTGTGTCACTCCCAATAGGCACTCAAAGTGCATTTGTTTGTTAATAGAACATGGTTATTCAATGCCTGCTTGGGAGTCAGACATAGATGACACCCTAATTTCCTTGTTTTAATCTGTGGGTTCATTCTTTTTTTTCCACTTGTAAGAAAATGTGGCAAGAATACTTAGTGTGAAATCTACTCTCTCATCAACATTTTATAATTTTTATTACAGTATTTTTAATTATGGGCTTCCCCAATGGCTCAGTGGTCAAGAATCTGCCTGCAAGGTAGGAGACACAGGAGGTGTGGGTTCAATCCCTGGATTGGGAAGATCCCTTGGAGGGGGAAATGGCACCCCACTCCAGTATTCTTGCCTGGGAAATCCCAAGGACAGAGGAGTCTGGAGGGCTACAGTCCATGGGGTTGCAAAGAGTTAGACACAACTGAGAGATTGACTGTGCATTTTTAACTACAGGCACTGTTTTGTATAGCAGATCTTTAGAACTTATTCATTTTGCATGGCTAAAACTTCATACCCTTTGAACAGCAATTCTCCATTTCCTCCTCCCCAACAAACCCCTGGCAGCCACCATTCTGTCTTCTGCTTCTAGGAGTTTCACTGCTTTAGATTCTTCATATAAGTGGAATCACGCAATGTTGGTCCTTCGCCACTGGCTTATTCCACTTAGCATAATGTCTTCCAGACTCATCCATATTGTCATGTGTGGCATTGTTTCCTTTTCTTTTTTAAAGGCTGAATAATATTCCATTGTATGGATATGCATTTTCTTTATTATTCATCTATCAACCCTGAGTATTCATTGAAAGGACTGATGCTGAAGGTCCAATACTTTGGCCACCTGATACGAAGAGCTGACTCATTGGAAAAGATTGTGGGGCTGGGAAAGACTGAAGGCAGGAGGGGAAGGGGACGACAGAGGATGAGATAGTTGGATGGCATCACCGACTCAGTGGACATGGGTTTGAGCAAAGTCTGGGAGATAGTGAAGGACAAGGAAGCCTGGTGTGCTGCAGTTCATGGGGTTGCAAAGAGTTGGACATGGCTGAGCAACTGAAAAACAGCAATCATTGGACATTAAGGTTGTTTTCCCCTATCTTGCTGACTGTGAGTAATGCTACAATGAACATGGGAGGGCAAATAGCTCTTGAGATCCTGATTTCAATTCTTTTGGATGTATTCTTAGAAGTGAGGTTGCTGTGTCTTATGGAAGTTCTATTTCCAATTTTTTTGAGGAAACTCTATGCTGTTTTTCATAGTGATTATCTTGTTTTACATTCACTGTGGGTCAGTGCTTAACCTCTGTCAGCCTTAATTTCCCTATCTGTTAATAGGAGTAATAATGGGAATCTTCTTATAGGATTGTTTTAAGGATTACCTGTGTAATGCATATAAAGCACTCAATACAATGAAAAACTTCCAGTTAGCTGGGATGATTAGTATCATCTCCATTTTATAGGAGTAGAATGTGAAATGCAAAGACTTTGGCTGAAGAAAGAGGAAATCAGTGCCGCTCCTGGATCAAAGTCAAAGCGTCAGGTTTTAAGGTTCAAAGTTATTAGCTCTGCCTTCAGGGTACCGAAATTTCCTGGAGTTTTGTCATCTGGAAGAGACTTGAAGAGACTCCCTGCAATTGTCTGAACCACTGTACCCAAGTCTTTGGGGCTATAATTTATCTACTGAACAACAAAACAGGGAGCCCCAGGATTTCTCTTCTCAACATTAAGTTGTACAGGGGATTCCCAGGTGGCGCTAGTGGTAAAGAACCTGCCTGCCAATGCAAGAGACATAGAGACATGGGTTCTATCCCTGGGTCAGGAAGATCCCCTGAAAGAGGCATGGCAACCCATTTCTTTATTTTTGCTTGGAGAATCCCATGGACAGAGCAGCCTGGCATGGTTCACAGGATCACAGTCAGACATGATTGAAGCAACTTAGGAGAAGGCAATGGCAACCCACTCCAGTACTCTTCCCTGGAAAATCCCATGGACGGAGGAGCCTGGTAGGCTGCAGTCCATGGCGTCGTTAAGAGTTGGACACTACTGAGCGACTTCACTTTCAGTTTTCACTTTCATGCATTGGAGGAAGAAATGGCAACCCACTCTAGTGTTCTTGCCTGGAGAATCCCAGGGATGGGGGAGCCTGGTGGGCTGCCGTCTATGGGCTCACGCAGAGTCGGACACGACTGAAGTGACTTAGCAGCAGCAGCAGCACGCATATTGGTTGTCAACTCTTGGATGCAAAATTCCTAGGTTTCTTTGGAAACTGGCCAATAGTTATGGATATTGTTACCTGGAAGATGGACTCCATCAGTATCCTTTCAGTTATAAGTAGCAATAAAATCCACTTCAAACTTCCTTAAACAATTAATGTTATTAATTGAGACATGTAACAAAAAGTCTAGGAATCCAACTAGAATCAAGTGCTCTAAAGACCTTCTTTAAAGTTTACCTTTTGTTTCTTAATTCAATGAACACTTAGCATGCCACTGAAACATCCCCTTCCTGTGTATTTACCCAAGAGAATTGAAAATTATATCCATGCAAAGAAATCTACACTAGTATTCATAGAAGCTTTATTCATAATAGCCCCAAACTGGAAGCAACCCAAATGTCCATCAACAGGAGAATTAATAAACAAGCTGGAATAGCCACACAATGGGGTAATTCTCAGCAATGAAAAGAATGAATATTGATACATGTGAAAACAAGGTTGAATCTCAAAAGCATTATATTGAGTAAAAGAAGCCAGGCACATCTGTATATTCTGTTTATATGAGATTTTAAAAAGGTAACCCTATAGTGATAAAGTAGCCAGTGGTTACCTGGAGCTGTTCAGTCGCTCAGTCATGTCTGACTCTGCGACCCCATGGACTTTGCAGCAAGCCCAGCTTCCCTGTCCTTCACTATTTCCCAGAGTTTGCTCAAACTCATGTCCATTGAGTTGGTGATGCCATCCAACCATCTCATCCTCCGTCCTCCCCTTCTCCTCTTGCCTTCAATCTTTCCCAGCATCAGGGTCTTTTACCTGGAGTTGGGATGGAGTAATTGATGGTAAACAGATCTGAGACCCCTCTAAGGTGACGGACACATTATAACTCTCGCTTGTCATGGTGGTTACTTGACTATATGCAAGTGTCAGAAGGTATCAAACTGTGCTCTTAACATCGGTGTATTTTATTTTATGTAAATTATACCTCAGTAAGTTTTATTGAAAAATGTGCCTCTCTCTCTGGCTCTGCTTATGTTGATGTGGCTTTGTTTGCAGACAGGCTCTCCCCACGTGGTAGCAAAACCAGTTTTTGGCAATTTATGTTCCTCAGTTCAGCAACCTCAAGGGAAAAAGAGCTTCTTATATTATAGTTATGGTATAAATTGTCATTGGAATCATCAGGGTCCTTTAACCTATCACTGTTTGGAGATGGTAGTGGAATTCTATGATTGGTCAGGCCTAGGTCATGTAATTGGGTTGGAAGGTGGGTTCAGCCCTCCAAAACTGGAGTGGAATCCTTTCTCACAGGAATGCAGGGGTGCTGTTACTAAAAGATGGAGAAAAGGACGTAAATGCCATAGAGGTCTTCTACATAGGCCTTTCCCGGATATAACTTTTCTGGTTGGGTACCCATCTCTCTTTCAGACCCTTCATCCTCCACAATGAGATGGATACATCTGTCTCATCACTTTTGTGATTTCTACGACCAGCATGAAGTCAAAGAAAGACAAAGGCACTGAAGTCAGACACATGTGGGTTCAAATCTCATCTCAGCTCGTTCTTGAGTCCTTGAAGTTAGGCAATTTATTTAAGCTCTTCAAGAGCTTAAATCAACTTCCTTGTCTCTGAAATGGTGATACTTATAAGACCTACCCTATGACAGTGCTGTGAGGATTCAGTGAGATAGTTTGTATCAAGTGTTTACACAATGCTTGGCACACAGTAAGCACTTAATCAGTGGAATCTATGATGACTACTTTTTTTTTTTATTGGAATATAGTTGTTTTACAATGTTGGGTTAGTTTCAGCTGCACAGCAAAGTGAATCAGCCACACATATACATATATCCTGTCTTCCTTGGACTTCTTTCCCATTTAGGTCACCACAGGACACTGAGTAGGGTTCCCTGTGCTGTATATGGTAGGCTCCCATTAGTTATCTGTTTTATACATGTGAAATGTGAAAGTTGCTCAGTCGTGTCCGACTCTTTGTGACCCCAAGGACTGTATAGTCCATGGAATTCTCTAGGCCAGAATCCTGGAGTGGGTAAGCTTTCTCTTCTCCAGGGGATCTTCCCAACCCACAGATCGAACCCAGGTCTCCCGCATTGCAGGCAGATTCTTTACCAGCTGAGCCACAAGGAAAGCCCTGTTTTATACATACTAGTGTGCATTTGCCAATCCAAGTCTCCCAATTCATCCCACCCTCCTTCCCCCCTTGGTATCTGTATGTTTGTTCACTGTATCTGCGCCTTTATTTCTGCTTTGCAAATAAGTTCATCTATGTATTATTACTATTTTTAATATTATAAGTGACTTTAAAAAAACTGGGTGCTTACCTGTAACCAAGAGTAGCAGGTGACTGGATGCCTACACTTATCTCCTTGGCACTTTCCCGCCCGTATCTGGTGATGACATTCCACTACACGGACCTTCCGCTCACTCTGTAGGAGGGCTTTCTCTGGCATGCTCTCCTGCATGTGAGGTGGCCTAGAAGTGCTGGAGAGTTGATACCTCTGGAAGCAGCTCTCAGCCAGTAATGGATACCCCAGTTTTCTCATCTCTTGGGTGAAGTAACCCCAAGGCATATTCTACACATCTCCCAGGAGTTCCCCCTCCTCCACCCTCAGTGTGGGGATTGAGCATCAGTTGCCCCCTGCCATTTAAGACTGGATTGTCTTATGCCCCTTCTCTGTCTAACTTCCCTCCTCCTTCCTACCTACTATATAAACTATTTGCATTCAGACTTATTTCAGACCCTCCTTCTGAAGCCAATCCAAGATCCAGATCCCATGAATGAGTTGAAACATCACAATTCTACTCTTGGCTAGAATCACCCACCGTTGTGTAGTGTCATAGTCTGGGCTAGGTATCTTCTGCCGGCCAAGGGTATAGATTGGCAGCTCTTTAAGGCTTTGATGAATAAAATATGGTAGAACAGAATTGTTTCTTAATAAATGCCATTTGCTGGGTAGGCAGACCCTGTTAAAACACTTATAGGAGAAGAATGCAATGGGGGAGACGAATCCTGAAAGGCCCTTTCACAACAAAAGAGAGGGGAGTTTTCTGTAAACAATGGTTGAGTGATTGATTAGCCTGGCTTGTAGTGTGGGGCTATCACTCTGTCAGAATAATGGGCTGTGGGTTTATGTGCAGCCAAGTGACTTTGCGAAACTGCAAGGCTTAGGAAGATGAGCACACACCTCCTGGCCATTTCTGTAGCTCTTCTCTGTTGATGGAGGGGTTAGTTTGAGTAAACAGTGGTTTAAGCAGGTGCCACTGGGCACCATGGTTACAATGAGTCTTATTCCAGGCATACTGTAAATGACTTTGTTAGGCATCTACAGCCCTGGATTTTAATCACTCTCCTGCTACCACTTTCCTATGTGACCTTGGTAAGTCCCCTGCTCTTTCTTGCCTGCAGTTTGTGAAGTGAAAGTCACTCAATCGTGTCTGACTCTTTGCAACCGCATGGTCTGTAGCCTCCCAGGCTCCTTTGTCCATGGAATTCTCCAGGCAAGAATACTAGAGTGGGGAGCTGTTCCTTTCTCCAGGGGATCTTCCCAACCCAGGGGTTGAACCCAGGTCTCCCGCATTGCAGGCAGATTCTTTACCATCTGAGCCACCAGGGAAGCCCCCTCCTGTGTCAAACGCAGGAGTTTGAATGAAGAAGCCTCGTGTGTTCATGTGTTGTGAACTATGTGAGGCTAGTGCCTTGCCAGAAGTGTACTCAGCTAGTGCAACTTCTCCATGGGGTGGGTGGGTAATAAATGGAACTGCCCCATTTTACAGATGGAGTAACCAAGGTAGAGTGAGAAACATGATGCAGTCACTGCCTCCTGTGCCAGATTTTAAAAATTTCAGTGCAGAATCTTATGTAATTCCTGAAACCTGAGGAGAAGACAGCCAAGGGTAAGGCAACTTAGACACGTAACCTAGGAAACACGGGTGCTGAGATGGAGCCTGCCAGTGTGGAGAGCGCGTGAGCTCTACAGTCTGGTGGACACAGCTTTGAATCTAAGTTTGGCCACTCACTGGCTCCTTGAACCTCAAGGCCTTTTCTTTTAAAATGAGAGAACTAATATCTATGATGTAAGATTAAGGTTAGGATCATATGAGAAGGTTAATGCTGCTCTTAACACTTGTCCCAGAAATATGAATTTGTTCCAGTGAGATTGATACATTAGGAAGCAATCTGAACATAATGTGAATTTCGTGTTTGCTTATGTACAATGTCATCAGTGAGAAATAACGGGTGAATGAAGGCAATTGCACTCAGCTGAAATGAGCCAGGTAAGAATACACGGGATGGTGTGCACACACCTCAAGCATCGACCCAATACCTAAATTATGAGCCACACCTAACCTCATCTGGTGTTAAAACTTCCTGTCTGACTTCAGATAGCTGTTAACAGTTCTATCACCTTGTAGCGCATCGGCTGGTTTTCCCAACCCTCACGTTCACAAACCAGTGTTAGTCACTCACTCATGCCCGACTCTTTTGCGACCCCCTGGATTATAGCCCACCAGTCTCCTCTGTCTATGGAATTCTCCAGCAAGAATACTGGAGTGGGTTGCCATTCCCTTCTCCAAGGGATCTTCCCAGCCCGGGGATCAAACATGGGTGTCCTGCACTGCAGGCAGATTCTTTACTGACTGAGCCACTGAGAAGCCCTTCCTAAGCCAACTTCAGGACTTTTCCAGAGTAAAGGATCATATTTGTTGTAGTATGTATGTATTTAAAGATGATTCAACATGTGTAAAACAGTGCCTCCATTATTATCAGTTTGCTGTATTTTTTAATGTGTCACCGGTGAGGTTTTTGAGTGTTCTACTCCAGCCTCATTTCCCCATGAACTTTGTAGTTTTTATTGTACAGTTTTGCATAGTGCAGTGAATTTTCGGAATGCATATGTTACATGATGGCAGCACTGTCTGTATAATGAGGTAAAGTGCCTGGTATAGCGCATATACAGAGTAAATATTGGTGTAGCCTCGTTCCCTCCCTTTAAATTCTCATATGATGAAAAGTAGAAAGAGCCGGATTGTGACTCTTGATTGCTTAGAGAAACAACTTGGGCTTCACAGGTAGAAAAGAACGAGTGATTTATTAGAATAGCTATCTCAGGGAGAGGAATGTAACTGGGCTTCACTGAAGTCATGGCTATGACCTTTAGTTGTAAGAAACAGTAAACCCAACTCACACTTGTGAAGACAAAAAAAGTTTATTGGCTTGTAACTAAGAGGTTCCCTGAAGAGTTGGTTCAGTCACAGCTGGGTCAAGGAACGAAACCCCTGCTATGCCCCTGGGACTTAGTTTCTGTCTCTCAGCCCTGTCTTCTGCTGGCTCTGTTTTCAAACAGGCTTTAATCTTGCTGATGGCAAGATGGTGGCCAGTGATTCTTGGCTCACATCCATACCTTCCGAGTCTAGTGGCAAGGACAGGGTGCTTCTTTCTTCTAGTCTCATCTGCTTAAATCCTGGGGTTTCTTGGCTCTAATTGGATCATGTTCCTGAAATTATAATTGTGGTCAGAGCGATGCGATTCTCTTATTGCCAGGCTTGGCTGTCATACGTTCCCCTGGAATTTAGGGTATCGTCAGATCTTATGCAAATGGACCTGGAGGGAGAGTTGGAAAGAGTGCTTCTTCACAGGAACCTCAATGTATTAGTGCCCAAATAAGGAAGAGTGAATACTGGCAAAATCAACAAGATTCCGCGATAAGAAATTGCCCAAATCAGAGGTTTGGAAGCCATTTAGATTTTCTGAACTGCTCTATGCTTCACTGTTTTTCTTGTCCTGAAATTTTTCTTTCTCTGCTTTTCTGATCCACACAATCTTCATAATGGGCAGAATCTGCCAGCCCTACACTATCCACACTCTTAAAGAGCTAGCCACCGGAAGGACTGAATATCTCAATTCAAAATTCTAAAGCAAGGACTCTGACCCAGCTTGAATCAGGGGCTCTCTTTCATGTAAGTGACCTGATTGAAGCATGGGGGTGCTGCTGTTTTGTTGTATAAATAGACTTTCAGTTGTCGACTGTTATGTCTCTAGATGTGGAGACCAACAGAATGGTCCTTGTGTGTTGGTCAGACTACCTAAGTAGGTGTCCATAATGAGGCAGGTCATCTCAAAGTGTTCTAGTATAACTCCACTACTTCCAAGATTCAGGTCCAAAATGGCTTAACTCATGGATGATGGAGAGTTGATAAATATCTCTATCTGAGTCCAGAGTGAAAGGTAGTCTGCTTGGCTCCTTGGAGTCCAGCTCATTTAGCAGGATAGAGGGTAATACAGAGGAATAAAGCTGCATGTGTGTGTGTCGGGGGAGGGAGGGTGTAGAGGCAGTGAGTATCATGAACATCTCCCTACAAATGACCTAACTTCTCAGCTTCTCTTTCACTTCTTGGTCCTGCCAGACTGCTAATGAACAATGACACTGACTCACATCTTACAGAAGTCAGGTCATTGGGCTGTTCTTTTTTCTGGGGGGAGGGAAACTGGATCATAGATATTCAGCCTGAGGCCAGAATTAGTGAGATTTGAGAGTGGGAAGTAATTTAAATTTATCTCAAGTTTTGTGTGGCAGGTTGGCTTGATAGAACCAACTCTTCAGCCTCTCAGTATTCGTACTCTTTTCCACATGACTTTGCGATTTCTATTACCAAAGAGGTGGAGATGTTTTCCCACCTCTTGAACCTGTGATTTGCTTTGACTAATAGAATATGGTTGAAGTGTCTCTCCACCAGTTCAGAATCCAGGACTGAGACGTCTTTGTGTGTTTCTGCTTGCTTCCACCATTGTCTAGGGATCATGCCTGGATGAACCTGCTGGAGGTCGAGAGGCATGTGAAGCAGAAACCCCTAGCAACCTCATCTGAGATTATCTTAGATTAGTCAACAGTCAACCAGCCCCAGAAATGTGAGTGAGCTGAAATGGGAAGGGAAACCTAGATGATCCTAACCTGAGTCACACGTCATAGACTTGAGAGCTAAATAAGCACACTTTGAAAATAACCACAGCATTTGAGGGATGATTTTTTAAAACTGAAGTATAGTTAATGAACAATATTATATAAGTTGTTGTTGTTGTTCAGTTGCTGAGTCGGGTCTGACTCTTTGTGATCCCACGGACTGCAACATTCCAGGCTTCCCTGTCCTTCACTCTCTCCTGGAATTTGCTCAAATTCATGTCCACTGAGTCAGTGATTCTATCTAACCATCTCATCCTCTATCACCTTCTCCTTTTGCCTGCAGTATTTCCCAGCATCAGGGTCTTTTCAAATTTTATAAGTCATGAGTATACAGTAAAGTGATTCACATGGGGGATGGTTTTTAAAGCAGCATTGTTGTGGCAATCTATAACTAACATGTTTAAGATAGAATTAAAAGTTTTGTATCTCGAGTATTTACTATGCAACAGACACCATATGTACACTGTCTTCAGTCTTCCCAGCACATTTAGGAAGGTTGCATTTTGAAGATAATTGAGATGAGAATTACAGAGGTTACATGACTTACATGGGCCACCTAGCTAATAAGGGCTTAGCTAGAGATAACAAGGCAGACACTTTCCACTGTCCCAGTCTACCTGCCTCTCTGTGGTGTATCCACACCCAGAAGCCTATGGTGGCCATTGCTGTCCGTTCAAAGAGCTCAATAATTTGCAGTAAAGGGGAATATTCTTTTGGACTGTTGTCATCCTGAGGTTAATTATGTCTTCCTTCAAGTCTCAGTTTTAATAACTTTTACCATGAAGATCTTGAGTTTGTTGAGAGTATTATGATCATATTTAAAAGGGCAAATGTTTGAACAGAAGGCAAAGGTAATTCACAAATAATATACAAATGATTGACAAGCACATGAAAAGATGATCAGCATCATTCATTTCTAGAGAAATGCAAACTATAGCCATAATAAGATAGATGTCACCCATTAGAATGGCTAAATTAAAAACAGTGACAATATCAAGTGATGGTGAGAAAAGGAGAGCAACTAGAATTCTCGTACACTGAGGGTATAAAATGGTACAACAAAAAAAGAGTTTGACAGTTTTAAAATAAATTTAAGTCTACACTTACTGTACGACGCATCAGTGTTACTGCTTGGTATTTATTCAAGATTCATGTAAATGTGTCCATGCAAAGACTTGTATGCAAAGATAAATATTTGTATCAGCTTTATTCAAAATAACTCTAGACTGGAAATAGTCTGAAAGTCTATCTATTGATAAATAAGTAAACTGTATATGGGATGCTGCATGAACAACAAAAATAAATAAATTACAGATATCTGCATTAACATGGATGGATTCTAAAAATTTACATTAAGAGAAAAAAGATAGACATGTACTATATACTTTATATTACTGTTAAGTCAAGGATTGACAAATCAAATCTATGGTGACTGAAGGTAAATAAGAATTTTTCTTTGACTGAGATGTAGGAGACTTATTAAGATGGAGCCCCAGGGGACACTTGAGGATGATGGAAATATTCTGTATCTTGGTGGTTAAATTGGTATACACGTTTGTCAAAAGCCATTAAAATGTACAATTAAGGTGGTTGCATTTAATTGTATGTAAATTATAACTGATGAAGATGATTTTAAAAGAGACTTAAAATTTTGTCCTCTGAAAGTCTTAAGATTAAGAATTCCAGGGAGATGGTGGATGCTGTGGTACAATCAACTTCCTGGAATTAGGAGGAAAATAGCATCAGTTGCTGGAAAAAACCCAATTCTGAACCATGGACAGCACCTCAGGAGTCAAAGTTAAAAATGCAGGTAAAGCATTAGCACAGAGCCTGGCAACAGAGTAAGCCCTCACTAAAAGGCAGCTCAAGAAACCCTTTAATGAATGCCTACTATATGCCAGGTATCATGTAAGACCCTATTTATACGCATTCATTTTATTCTCACCAGCCACTGTTATTATCCTCACTCTGCAGTAGAAAAATCAAATGTTTTCCTCAGGGCAATTTTTTTTTTTTAAAGGAAAACAGAGAACAATGAAACACACACACACACACACACACACACACACGTTAAACTTCAAAGTGGTGGTCTCAGTCCCTGAAATGGGAAAGGGCATTTTTATGTCTCGTGTGTAATCATGTTCTGCTTCCAGGATGTCTGAAGGCAGAATTGTCATCAGGCAAGCAGGTGTACCTGCCAGTGTGTACAGGAACTGCAGGTATATTTCCCCAGGCCTCTGGCAGATTGTTTTTTTACATACGGAATTGCTCGTCAGGCCGACTTTTCTCCCCCTTAGTTCTGAGAAGATAGAAACAACAGTGTTACATAACAGGCATCAGCAGTGTTGGTTTTGCAGAGCATCTGACCAAGATTAGAGGGTGGGCAGCAGCAAGGGAGGATGCGCGTGGTGCAAGTGGAGGCTCAGAGGGCCTGGGGGGCTGAGGTTCTGGGCAGGATGCTGGTGAGAGAATGGGGCGGAGATAAATTCTTCTTGTAGGAGACTGGGCAAAGAATCAAGCTGAGAGCTCAGACCCCGGCTCGTTGCCTGCCTGCATCTCCTCCCATTCACACCATTATCCCCATGGTGCCATCTCCCATATCTTGCCTGAATTCCAGAAGCAGCCTCCTAACTGGTCCTTTCACTCCAGCCTTTCCCTGTCTTGACCCTAGTTCTTTGTAAACATGTGTATCTGCTTTTTTTCCCCCTACTGTGTTCTCTCAAATATGTTAAACATTCCCCCAAACTGAGCTTTCTCATGTAGTAAAGTCCTCCATAAACATCAAGTGTCATTCAAAACCTGGGCTCTGACTTCGTCACCAGTGTCTTTCTTTGCTCCTGTGCTCCTTCAGCCCTTTAGTGAACTATAGGCAGGGTCCTCCGTGTATCACATGATGCAGTATTTCGCCTTCATGATTCTCTCTACCTGAATGCCCTTTCCTGCCTCAGCTGTCTCTGTAACTCCCAGATATCCTCCAATCAAGAATGCATGTGTCAGCCTCTCAGAGCCTTCCTCCTCCTTCTAATACCATTATTCGTACAGCTGGATCAGAGACCCCTTCTCTGTGCTCCTACACTATCTGTATTCTAATCCTCTCTTAAAAGTTCCACGTAATAATATGTGTGTGCTAAGTCACTTCAGTCATGTCCGACCCTGTGGACCATAGCCTGCCAGGCTCCTCTATCCATGGGATTCTCCAGGCAAGAATACCTGAGTGGGTTGCCATTTCCTGCTCCAGGGGACATGGCAATATACAGATCTATTTAATCATTTGTAATTTACCTTCCATTCTTCATCCCTGTGCCTTCCTTCCATTTCCTTCAGAGCAACTGAGACAGCATATTGTGGCCCATAAGGTCCTGCATAGTGTAGACTCTGCCCCTACTCTGGCCTCAAATCTTGTAGTCCTCTCATTCTTGTTCAGTCTGTGCCCATTACCCTTGGCCTTTTTCAGTTCTTCTGATGTGCCCCATACTCCTTCTTGCCCCAGGACCTTTGCACATGCTCTTCCATAGAATGTTCTCATCCTTCTCCATAGCTGCCCATCTCATAGTTCATTTCAAGGCATCCTTCGGGATTCAGCTCTGTCTTTTTTTTTTTTCTGGGATACCCTCTCTGAGCTCCTGTATCACCCTGCATGTTTCTTTAAACATGTGTTCTAACAATGTGACATTATGTATTTGCAGAGGCAATCATTTGGTCATTCTCTCCCTGACTAGACTATAAGCTCCATGGAATCAGAGACCACCTCTCACGTCTACTTTACCCACCACAGAATTGCTAGTGTCTGGCATAAAGTAGAGAGCCAATAAATATTTATTGAATCACTCAGTGGCTCTCTCTACTCATCTCCTCATTGAATACTAAACAATTCATAATATTCATCCTAACATTACACATTTCAGTTCACAAATGACATACAATGTCTTTCCTGTTTCTCCTTGAATTTTCCAAGATTGACAGGACAGGGTATTACCACATTTTTCAGGTATTTTAAGACTCAGAGAGGCTAAATGACTTGCACAGGGTCATAAACTATTTGAGAACTTCTATCTCCAGCTCTTTCCATGCCTCCACCTCCTGATTCCATCTGTGGAAAAAGACACGCCTGGCCAATGTGTCAATTCCATGGGGTTGTTTATTTCTATAACTCTAAGAGGAGATTGTGAGACCAAGGAGGGTGGCCCATTCAGAGCCCTGAGAAAGTGACAGCATAATCCAGGCTCTTATTACATTACCCTTTAGAAGATGAATTGGAGCTGCCAAGCACTTGCCTAAATCAATAAGCAGCGTGGTGTTAACTAGTGCAAGGTTAATTTTTCTTCCCCAAACGAGGAGGAGTTGGCATACAGGGAATGCATAAACCCCACACACCTGTTCTTTGGCAATGACCGCAAGAACAAAAGCTTCATACAAAGGAGAAAGATTGGGAAGAATGTGGGGGTTCTGGAGACACAAAGACATGGTTTCAGATCCTGGTCCTCATAGTTTCTGGCTGTGTGACCTGGACCTCAGTTTCTTAACCGCCCCCCACCCCCCAAAAAAACGGGGATGAGAAACTGTTTCCTCATCATGCCTGTTGGATGTTAGTTTGCTTAATTCCTTTTGCTTTTCAGTCTTGTCAGTTCCACCTCCCTAACATTTCCTGAATCGCTCTGCCTCTTGGCACCATCTTGGTCCAAGTCATCTCCCTGCTGGTGGTCTGCCATCGCCTCCTACCCGGTTTCCTGATTCTGCTCTGGCTTCCTTTACTGTCCGTTTGCCACACAGCAGTCAGAATTGTCCTTCAAAACCAAATCAGATCATCAAACCACCCGCACACTCCTCACTGTGCTTGCTCTGATCCCTGCCTCTTTTTCTGGCTCATCTATTTTTGCCTTACTACTCAGTTCCAATCACACTGGCCTCCTTTCTGTTCCTCAAACACGTGACTCTTGTAGGGCCTTTGCACTGGTCGTTAACCCTGCTGCCTGCTGTGCTAGTCCCTTTTAATGTTTGCATGACTGTCTTCTTGTCATTCTGATTTCAGCTCAAATGCCATTTCTAAGAATGGTCTCCTTTTCTGAAAAGCCTCCTGCCTTTTAGTCTCTTTCTTTTGCATATCCCCATTTCAGATTTTTTCATGGGATTTATCACATTCCAAATAATCTCATTCATTTGCATGTTTTCATGTTTATGGCCTGATTCTCTATTAGGATGCAAACTTCAAGAGAGAAGAACCTGGCCTATTTTTCCCCCTCTGCTCTATCATCAGTGCCTTATGTTGTGTCTGGTGCATAAAACATCCCAATAGAATTTTTGAATTTAAAATATTGAAGAGCCACCCAATAAAGAAAAGCTTCTTTTCCTTCTTCCTATCATGCTAAGGTATGGGGACTCTTAGATAGATTTTTGGTGCAAGAAAACAATAAACATAGGATTTTTAAAGACTCATAAACAAACATTGTCTTAAGGTACTCTACTGAGCTTTCTTCTTGGGAGCAAGTCTGTTTTCTCCAGAGCAAGACAGACTTTTCTGGCATTTGAAGCGGGGAGCCAGAGTTGGGTCCAGTGATCCCTGACTGCCAGAGGCAAGTAATGGGTTCTGTTGCAGATGTAAAGCCCTTCATCCACTCATCTATTCAGCTATCCATCCATCCATCCACCCACCCATCTATCCATCCATCCACTCAGCCATGCATGCATCCATCCACCCATCCATCCATCCACCCATCTATCCATCCATCCATCCATCCACTCAGCCATGCATGCATGCATGCGTCCATACAACAAATACTATTTTATTGAGGGCAGATTTTATGCAAGTACTGGGTGAGGTACTTAGGATGCAATTTTGAGCAAACACACATCTTTTCCCAACAACTCACAGCTGGACATGCTGTCTTGTACTTTATCAGAGCTGTGTAGCTGTCTACAGGAGCAGTGCAGGGCTCCACAAAGAACTTCCCTTTCCTCACCATTTCCTTCCTGGCCAAGTGGAGCCTGCTTATTTGGCCAACCTGTTATCCTGTTGGCCTCTCTCTGTCCCCTCTCTCTGATCTCCCTTTGTGCCTTGCACTCCAGTTCTTCATCATGGCTGGTGCACATATAAGACGCTGGGCTCTTGGCCTATCCTTGGCTTTCTGCTCTGCCATTATCAGACTTTGAAACCTGCTAGGCTCCTCCCTCATCTAAAGTCATGCCTTGTCCTTTCTTTGGCTGTTCTGTTCCCTGCCAGCATCAGGCAGCCCCAGGTATGGCTTCCATGGTGCATGCTCTAGCCTCGCAGATTGGGCTTAAAAACAAGGGGCTCTATGTGGCTCTGTTCTGATTTATTTTGTGTTTTGAAATCCCACTGTAGAACTTGTTTTAAGGAAGCCTTGGATCAAGTTTCAAAATCACAGATCAGATCAGATGAACACAAAACCCAGTTTCTCCTTGTTTTGGCAAAATGTCGACACAGTGCCCAGACTAGCAGTTCTCAAATTTCAGAGTACATGACTCTGGCTAAGGAAGCCTGATAAAATACCAATTTCTGGGCTTCACCTCCACAGATTGCAATTCAGTATGTGTTTGCTGGTACTCAGGAATCTGCAATTTGAACAAACTCTCAGGAATTCTGATGTAGGTCCAGGGGTAATATCAAAAATATTTACATGACATCAGCACTAGCCAATCAACAAGATATTGGAGCTCTTTTTCAATCTCTCCCCAAATGCCTGGGTTGAGCTTTTGGTTTCTGGATTAGGAGAAGATCTAGGGGTCTTAGAGAGAGGGGTTGTAGTATCTGATAATCAGGTGGGTATTTAGGGTTCAAGGGACAGGGGCTATTACCCACAAGTATGGCAGCTTTGCATGGGGCTTCCCCAATGGCTCCAGTGTCTAAAGAATCTGCCTGCCAGTGCAGGAGATTCAGGTACAATCCCTGGGTCAGAAAGGTCCTCTGGAGGAGGAAATGGCAGCCACTCCTGTCTTCTTGCCTGGAGGATCCCATGGACAGAGGAGCCCGAGGGGCTACAGTCCAAAGGGTCGCAAAGAGTTGGACACCACTGAGCATGCATGCATAGAAGCATTGTGGTTAAAGTTGCCTAATATAAAATATATTATTTTAATCATATTTAACTGTAAAGTTTAGTGGTACTAAGTACATTCACATTGTTGTTCAACTCTCACCTTCGTCCAGCTCCCGAATTTTTCGCCTTCCTAAACTGAAGCTCTGTCCCTACCAAACACTAACTCCCCTTTCTCCCTCTCCACCCTACCCACTCCAGACCCTGGCAACTACTAGTACACTTTTTGACTGTATGAATTTGACTATTCTAGGTACCTCATATAAATGGAATTGAACAGTACTTGTCTGCCCCTAATTTATATTGGAGGAGGCCTTTCCAGGTGGTGCCGTGGCAAAGAATCTACCTGCCAATGCAGGAAACACAAGGGACAGGGGTTTGATCCCTGGGTCAGGAAGATTTCCTGGAGTAGGAAACGGCAACCTGCTCCAGTATTCCTGCCTGGAAAATCTCATGGACAGAGGAGTCTGGAGGGCTACAGTCCAGGGCTTGCAAAGACTGAGTGACTGAGCACACACACAGAATTTACTGGAAGCAGTTCTGTATTTTAATAACTGGTGTGACTACCAAGCTCTTCCAAAACATACTGGTTGCACGCTCGTAGAATACAGTTTGAACACCGGCCATAAAGAAAACCCAAAGTCTTGGGCCGGTTCTCACATCCACCTAACCCTGTAACTGTGCTCATACTGACTAGCACCTGGAAGAGGTTCTAACCTGCTGCTTGGTGAAGTTTTAATACCATGCTTGTGATTGCTTTCTGCTCATTGACAGAATCTGTTCCTTTGGGGGCTGGTATTAGGATTAATGAAATGGCACATTTACTTTGACTGTAATTAGTGGGAAATACAATGACAATTTATAGGACAACATATAGCTAAGCCAAACTCCCCAAGCACCGACAGGCTTTGCAAACATCTGCCCAGCCTCTGTGATGAATGCCTTAGTTGTTCTCATCAAAGTCTTCCCAAGACAGGATCATTTGACTTCCACTGAGTTGAATGCTCAATTTTTTGATGAAGGGATCAAGAGCCACCTGCTTTGGGTAGTTCTCTGGTCCTGTAGTGTCTAGAATGCTTGGGGGTCCTGAAACAGGGTTTTGTGTTTCCAAAAAGAAAAAAAAAGGCAGAGGAAAGTGACTGCCCTGCTTAGAATAAGTTCCCTGTTTCCCACTCTAGTGACATCATCTTGTTTTGTTTCCTTTATATATAGTTTCTCATTTTATTTCCTTTTATCTCCTTTTTCTTATCATGGTCTAATGTGATCTTATTTGCTTACTGACTTTCAGTTTGTCTCTTCCCACTAAAGATGCACGAGAGCCCTTCTCCTTGTTTACCACAAATGCCTAGAAACTTACCTGGCCGCATAGTTGATGCTCAAAGAACATTCATGGAATAAACTAACTCAAGGGGTATATTGCTTAAGGTGATACTAACTTCCAGAACATACAAACCCCAGGATCTCAGGGGCTTAATGAAACAGAAACTTATTTTGTATTCAGATAAAATCTAACTGTTCCTGGACAGCAGCTCGGGATTGGAGGTTGGATGAGAAGCTCTGCTCCTTGCAGCCACTTGAGAACCCAGGAGGATGGAGAAAGTTTCAGCTTCATCATATGGCTTTCAGTGTTGGGCTGAGCATCATTATCTAGACCCTAGGGGGTCGGAGTGATGTCGGCAGAGGGATGGAAGATGTTTTGAAAGGATTTAATGGGTCTGACCTGGAAGTGACTCCATTAGTTGCCTCCATAATCTGTTGGTCAGAACTTCAGTCATATGGCCACAGGCAAGGGAGCCTGGGAGATGCTGTCTAGCTGTGCACCCAGCAGGAAACAGAAATGACCTTGGTACTCCCCAATCCTTTTCATGGGGACTTTTGTGGTTGCTGTATCCCTCCTGTGTTGGACTTTAAGATGTGTCTGTTTTTCTGAGCACCCAGAGTTGACCTCTCCCTTTTTGCAGCAGGAAGTTCAAACTTCTTAGCCTTCCATAGGCTGAACTCACTGTCCCAACAGCCTCACATCCCTCCTTGAATGGATGTTGCAAGGTCCAGAGCCATGCATGTTACACTTTGGGACTTTCACTCTTCTCTCTGCCCAAAATGCCTTATCAGCTTGTTTTGTTACTTAGTCGCCAAGTTGTGTCTGACTCTTTGCAACTCCTTGGAATGTAGCCCACCAGGCTCCTCTGTCCATGTACTGGAGTGGGTTGCCATTTCCTCCTCCAGGGGATCTTCCGGACCCAAAAACTGAACCCGGGTCTCCTGCATTGGCAGGTGTATTTGTTACCACTGAGCAGCAAATAAACTAGAAAATATTTTATTCTCTTTGTATCATGCTCCAGAACTTAGCTTGGCCAAGCAAATATGTCTTGATGGTCCCATGCTAGTGGAAAGGGCCCGATTTAAATTTTGCTTGGAAATTGACCCACGGGGATCCTGCAGACTCAAGCTGTGATCTATTTTATGAATTGGAATCTGAAAATCCTGTTGAAGGCGGGGGTCCTAGATGATGTCTAATTTAATTTCTTGATGCCTGAGGGGCAACAGCTCAAATCCACATGGCGCTTGTGGCTATCTGGGTGGCAGGAGGAGCTTGGGTCTAGAAAGACACTGATTGGGATCCCACCTCTGCTGTTTACTGGCTGTCTGACCTTGGGCATTTTACTCAACCTCTCTGGACTTTTGTTTTCTCATGCAAAACATGACGACGTTAACACAACATTTGTTTACTGAGTGTCTATTATGCGCCGGCACTGATGTAGATGCTGGGTGTATGAGAGTGAATGGAAGGCACATAGATCTCAGGGACTGGGGTGTTAGACCAATGACTTTAAGGTCTCTTTCAGTGCAAAGAGAAGACTTCAGAGGAAGGGATCCCCAGGAAGATATGGGGCTGAGACTGGAAAGTAAGCACGATACGGCAGAGAAAGGGGTTACTGGAAGATCCCAGGAAGAGGCAATAGTGTGTGTATATGAAGGTCTGGAGGTGAGTGGGGTCCTTGTTACGTTGTTGAGAGGATTAAATAAACCCTTGCAATTTCCCACCAGGTGATAAATGACCCACTGGTATTTCTCGGGTTGACTCTATGGTAATAGCTTCATGATCACTTCAACCTTTGAAAAATAGCATTCTCTCCATTTTTGGCACGTTTTGTTTTTTTCCACCACAAAGAGTAAAAAAAAAAAATTTGAAAGTTTATATTGATATTTACCATCTCTATTTGAAAAGCCTCATGAGTATTCCATGGGGGACACCAATTGGGAGTTAGGCACATAGATTCTGCCTGTTTGAAAAATCTGTGCACTGAGGTTTCTAACGTGTGACCTCATACCAGTTTCTTGTGTCTGTTTCTTTTTTACAAAATAAAAAATAATTACTTTACTTGCCTGTGTCAGGTCTTAGCTGTGGCACACAGGCTTAGTTGCTCCTTGGCATGTGGGATCTTAGTTCCCTGACCAGGGATCAAGCTCATGTCCCCTGCATTCCAAGACAGATTCTTAACCACTGGACCACAGGGAAATCTCCTTAGTTTCCTGATCTGTGAGATGGAGATAATAGTAGTCACTACTTCATAGGACTGTCATAGAGATTCCACATGTTTGTTATTATTAGTGGGAGAAATATAAAGACTTACCAATGTACTTAAGTTGAAATTGTGAGCCAATATGAAAGGAAGTTAATAGAGAAACTTGGATTGGGTATTTACTAGGTGATGTGCTAATGGTCTTACATGTGATCTCCCTGAATGCTCACTGTGAAGGTGGGTTATTAACCCATTTTACAGATGCAAACAGGTAAGTAGTTTGCCCAGGGATGGGGCAAATGGCAGAGCAAGGATTCGATGCATTCTGCTTCCAGATCCTCTATTGCTCACTAGTACACCATACTGCCTCCATTTAGATAATATAGATGGTCCATGGATATGACATGACTAAGGAAAGACTGCTTGCTCACTTACTCACTCGAGAAATATTTATTGAGCTTCTAGTATGTGGTGGGCTCCATTGGAAATAACTGCTGGGGTGACAATGGTTGGCAGTATATCTCCTGCAGGGCTTCAGTCTCCAGATGACAAATCAGTAAACAAATACATAAACTAGCTAATTTCAGACCCAGATTTTAAGTCCTGTGAAGAAAATAAAACTGGATAATGGGATGGAGAGTGACTGGGAACTTTGGTGTGGCTGCCCCGCTGGGAGAGGGCCTGTGGTGCCTGGAGAGGAGGGGTCTGGCCATTTCCCCAGCTGCGGCTCGTCTTCCCTGATAAGCGAGCCCATGTCACAGTTATGAATTCAATCCAAATTTCAAGACGGTCAGGCCTATTAAGTCAGACCTTCCAAAGAGTGTGCAGAGAACAGATTTATTCTCTGTCAATGTTTGTTTAAATTTGTAACTCTCTCGCAGTGGAATTGAGGAGGCAAGCTCCAAATAACCATCAAAACCCATTAATTTTCTCCAAGTGCAATAGCATATTAATCAGACATCAGCAAGAAGCTGTGGTCTGAAGGTAATGCTGCCGTGAGACAGATATCAGCTCCCCTCCCCTCCTCTCCTGGGAAAAGGCGAATTTCCTCTGTGGCTGTGTGTTGTACAAAGCCTTGCTGTATACTAGATGAATGAAGAATGACAGTGTATTTGAGCAAGAAGGGATCTTTCTGAGGGAGGCTGTAGTTCCTGACCCTCAATTCAGATCCTATTGGGCTGACAGAGGATTTAAAAGCTTTTTTTTTTTAATTGAAATGTAATTGATTTAAATATTGTGTTTCACATATACCACAAAGTGATTCAGTTATATAAATATATATATCTCTATGTATGCGCTTCAGTCGTATCTGACTCTTTGCAACCCAATGGACTGTAGCCTGCCAGGCTCCTCTGTCCATGGGATTCTCCAGGCAAGAATACTGGAGTGGATTGCCATGCCCTCCTCCAGGGGATCTTCCTGACCCAAGGATTGAACTGGTGTCTCTTATGTCTCCTGCATTGACAGACAGGTTCTTTACTGCTTTCTTCCCACCTGGGAAACCACATATATATGTGTGTGTGTGTGTGTGTGTGTGTGTGTGTATTCTTTTTTACACTCTTTTCTGTTATAGATTATTAACAAGATTTTTAATATAGTTCCCTGTGCTACACAGTAGATCCTTGTTGGTGTGACAAAGGATTTTCACACTGTTTTAAGTGTGGGAGGCATTCTGGTTATGAGATCCAGACTCCTAGAGTATAGAGTTTCTGGACGGTTTGGGGGCTGGGTGACACAGAGCACTTCTTGGGCCTGCTCTGGGAAGGGGGAGCCAGGATGGATTTTTGCTATGATGTCATATCATCAATCCACTTTCCTCATCTTTCAGAAAAGCACTCAGAAGATGTGTGAATAACCCATAATCACACAGCTAGTTATTGAGAGAACCAGTATTCCCTGCAAAGCAGCCAGGGCACATTTCATAAAAGGGAATTTCACAAGCGTCCTCCTGCCTAAAGTGCTCTGGGGCTCCCCGTTGCTCTCACAAGGAAAGTTAAGCTCCTTACTATAGCCAGGTGGTTGGATGGCATAATCAGCTCAATGGACATGAGTCTGGGCAAGCTCTGGGAGATGGTGAAGGACAGGGAAGCCTGGAATGCTGCAGTCCATGGGGTTGCAAGGAACTGGACACTCCTGAGTGACTGAACAGCGACAACACTGTCATAGCCTACAAAACCCTGTACACTCTAACTCTGGTCTGTTTTTAACTCGTTTCCCCTTCCTCTTCCCTCACGCTTTTAAATCCAGCCATCATGAGCTTCTTCCAGTTCCCTAGACATTTTAGTCTTCTACATGCAAGTCTTTGATAGCATCATTTCATTTGTCTAAAATACACACCTCTGCTTGGCTAATTCCCTCGCCTCCTTCATGCTTCAGTTACAACATCATTTCTCCCAGTTGTGTCCCTGGAACCTCTAGGGTAGATGAGCCTTTCCTGTTCTGGGTTTCCATTATACTCTGTACTCTCTTGCATACTACTGTGTAAAAAAAAAAAAAAAAACCCCAGGCAAACAGTATGAATGTTGAATATGTTGGCAAGTGGATGAGAGAATGTTCAATACTGTTCTTGAGAAAAAAACTGACCAGCCTTCTTTTTTTTCTTGTCACCTTTGTTTTAAAACTATGTTTTTTTAAAAAGTTTTTTCCCTCTTTTAAAAAAAAAATAATTAATTTATTTTACTTTACAATATTGTATTGGTTTTGCCATACATTGACTTGAATCCACCATGACTGTACATGTGTTTTTTTTTTTTTTAAAAGCAGTATGTAAGTTGGACCTCACTACAATTCAGTTTTGTTTTGATATCATCATGTCATAAGCACCAATATGTTATTCTGACAAGTATCACTTCCACAAAATTTGTATGTAGATAGCATGCATATTATCTTTGCTTCTTTCATTACATTAGTGTCAACTTTAGGGGACAGTTTCATCATAAACAAGTGGTGGACACAAAGTAGAAATGGATAAATTGGAAGGATCCTTTGGGACTGCCAGGAGAACCTGCAATTTGCAGCTAAATTCTACCATAGTTCTCTCTCCAGTGGGTCTGGCTGGGTATTTTCTCAAAAGATAAACTAAGGAGGGCTACACATTTAACCCATAAGAATCCCCTCAACTCTCTACTCTTTATTCTTGCCCTGATTGAATGCCTCTGAGACCAGTGTTTCAAGACTTACTCTGGCCATTTCCTCAGAGCCTTCTTCAGTCCTTATCTGCCCCTTCTGTCCATCACGGGAAGAAGGGAGCAAGCTCATTCCCTGCCATGGGCCAGCAAGCTTCCGTCCCTCCATCAGTCAGACCATCAGCCCATGGCACCTCATCTATCATGGAGACAGTCAGGAAGACATCCTGGAGCCTGGGGGACCATATTCAGTTCCAGTTGGTGGCACATGGACAGTTGTTATTTTCAAGAAGCTTTCTTAGGCAACAGAGAGAAGTTTATGGTCAGTTTCTTTGCCCAGGGGTTAGGGATTAGCTTTGTGAAGTGGCTTTCTGGAGGGTGCCGGGATGTTTACCGCATAATAATTCTGCCCTTTTAGAAAAAGGATAAATGCAGAGGATCCCCAACAGGGCCATCTAAAAAAAAGTGACAAGAAATAAACATTAAGTACCTCCTGAGTGCCAGAATCTATGCTAGATTCTATATCCACTATATTTCACTGGAGGCTCACACAGCCCTATGGGTTGATTACTAATAATACTCAATAATAAAATTGCTAAAGTGTACTGAGAAATTGCCATGTCTCAGACCTTATGATGAGTATTTAAAATGCATCACCTCATTGGATCTGGAGAAGGAAATGGCAACCCACTCCAGTATTCTTGCCTGGAAAACTTTATGGACAGGAGAGCCAGGCAGGTATAGTCCATGTGGTCGCAGATTCAGATATGACTGAGCGCACACACACCCCACATTGGATCATCACTTCCTCCGTGGAAGGTGGAAGTTATTAATGTTCCTCTTTGTAGAGGGACCCTGTAACTCAGAGAAACTGAGAGAGCTGCCTGGGCTCACATGTTCTGCAAGGGGATTCCAATTTTGCCCAGCAGATGTCAAGATTCAGTTATTTTAGGTGTCTAGCATTTTTTAGTGGTTAGCTGAACTTATCACTGAACATTGTGATGCTTTCTGAAAGACATCATCCCAGGCACCATCCACCACGTCAGAAATTCCTTGAGATGGATTCTGAAGGCTCAGCTTTGAGGTAGCATGTCTCTGCCATCTGCATGCAAAATTACTCCTTTTTTATTTGTTTTCCCCACACAGACGCTGTTGTTTTGATAAATGGCATATCTCAAACAAAGTCGGATGATGAAGTAACAAGCAATTTCTTTGATTTTTTTTCACTTTGCATAACTCAAAATCAGATAGGATCATCAGAACTTCTGATCAGAATGATAAGGAGGGCAGACATTTACGTAACCCAAAGCAGATCCAGGCATGTGTAGACAGTGCAATTTCTAATGAGCTTTTCGAGACATTGAAAATGACTCATGGACTTAAGTGTGTGTGTGTTAGTCCCTCAGTTGTCATGTCTGAGTTTTTGTGACCCCATGGATTATAGCCCGCCAGGCTCCTCTGTCCATGGAATTCTCCAGGCAAGAATACTGGAGTGGGAGGCCATTCCTTTCTCCAGAGGATCTTCCTGACCCAGGGATCAAACCCAGGTCTCCTGCATTGCAGGCAGATTCTTTACTGTCTGAGCCACCAGGGAAGCTTTAAGAGCATCTTTTAAAAAGTGCTTTAAGATCTAGAAGTCTAGAAAGGAAGCTCTGTTGTAAGATGAACTTTGGACTTTAGGAGAACTCCACAATGGACAGAGGTCATGAGACTTAATCGGTCTAATATGTGTGGGCTTCATTGGGTAGACAAGTCAGATATGAATTAATTTTTCAATTAAGTACATTCACTCATTCATTCAATATTTTATTTCTCTTATATCTATTGATTGATTCTGTCATTCAATTCATTAAACCTTTTAGTCATTCAACAAACATTTCTGGTCTAGTGTGTGAGGTGCTTGAATTTTCAAAGGAAAAGAAAACCTTCAAAGAAGTCTACTTTTGGTGCTGGACTTAGTGGGCACTATTCAGGAACTGGCAAATCCAAAGCTTTGAGCAGCTATTCTAATTTCTGATTAGGAGTGTATGTGTGTGTGTGTGTGTGTGTGTATTGAGTTTGCAGGCTTACTTGGTATTTGCCAGGTACGAGTCTAAGAGTGATGAAGTGTTTCATGGCATAGAGGAAGCGAACAACACTGATGAATGGTCCCAGCCTGCTCTGGTTGGAAGTTGGCATCACTGGGCCCTGGAATGGCCCTGCTCCTTAAAAACTGGGCCATTTCTGGGGAGTTGAAGAACGTTTTTGGTCTTACTTTTCCAAGCTGTAGAATAGGCAGGCTGACCAGATGACCTAAGATTCCGTGTACAGCCAGCTCACAGTAGGTAATCACTTCCTTTGCTTCTCTTATTCCAGGTTTGAAAGGAGGATTCATTGAGAAATGACCCAGTTTGGCTTTGCTCTTTACACTCTGGGGAGGGAAATGTGTCCTCTCTGTTGTTTTCCCCACCGGATGGTGTTGGTAGTGATGAGGAAGCAGGAGACAGTGAAACACGCTGCATGTGTTGTAACTAAAACAAGAACAGCCCTTGACAGCGTGAATTTCTTCTCTATCCAGAGCTTAAATCTTCCCTGTCAAAAGGGGAAAATTAGACAAAAGAAAAATTCTGAAAGGATAATGAGTCCTCTTTTCTTCCTGCTGCTTTCCTCCTGGGGCAGCGCAGACAAAATGTCCTAACTTCACACCTCCTACCCCCAACTCAGTTTCTGCTGCCGGGTGATTCTCACCTTGAGAAATGCTCAGATAGGAGAGGTGATGGTGTGGGAGGTCAGATCTGCCCTCTAAGTGGCTGGGTACAGCATCTGTATCCCCATTTGTGATTTCTTCTTTGATATTTATTTTCTCATTTGTCCCTACATGTCTCTGCAGGAATAGAGGTCCACATCTTCTTCTCAAAAGGAGAAATAACTTCTAGGAATTGATCCCAAGGAAATCAGCTTGGAGCTGTCAAGCTAAATGTCCAAGAAAGGGGATACTAGATAAAATGAAATATTAGGACACCGTATCATGATCATGTAGAATAATTGTTGACATGAAAAGGTGTCATGATGTAGTGGGAAGTTTTCAAAAAGGATAATTACAAAATTCTATGACTAATATGATCCAACTTGTGAAATGGATAGAAATATGGCTATGTTAATAGATAACAAAATGTTAAATTTAATCTTTCAGTGGAGAATTATAGATATATTATTTAAAAAAAAACTTAAAATTTTATTTTTTTCTTATAATTGAAGGTACAGTGGCAAAATGTATATACAGTTCAGTTCAGTTCAGTTGCTCAGTCATAAGTCCGACTCTTTGTGACCCCATGGACTGCAGCACACCAGGCCTTCCTATCCATCACCAACTCCCACAGCTCACTCAAACTCATGTCCATTGAGTCAGTGATGCCATCTAGCCATCTCATCCTCTGTCATCCCCTTCTCTTCCTGCCTTCAATCTTTCCCAGCATCAGGGTCTTCTCCAATGAGTCAGTTCTTCCCATCAGGTGGCCAAAGTATTGGAGCTTCAGTTTCAGCATCAGTCCTTCCAATTCAGGACTGATTTCCTTTAGGACTGACTGCTTGGATCTCCTTGAGGGACTCTCCAGGGGACTCTCAAGAGTCTTCTCCAACACCACAGTTCAAAACCATCAATTCTTCAGTGCTCAGCTTTCTTCATAGCCCAAATCTCACATCCATACATGACTATTGGAAAAACCATAGCTTTAACTAGATGGACCTTTGTTGGCAAAGTAATGTCTCTGCTTTTTAATATGCTATCTAGGTTGGTCATAACTTTTCTTCCAAGGAGCAGGCGTCTTTTAATTTCATGGCTGCAGTCACCATCTTCAGTGATTTTGGAGTCCAAGAAAATAGTCTGTCACTGTTTTCATTGTTTCCCCATCTATTTGCCATGGAGTAATGGGACTGGATGCCATGATCTTAGTTTTTTGAATGTTGAGTTTTCAGCCAGCTTTCCCACTCTCCTCTTTCACTTTCATCAAGAGGCTCTTTAGTTCCTCTTCACTTTCTGCCATAAGAGTGGTGTCATCTGCATATCTGAGGTTATTCATATTTCTCTCAGCAATCTTGATTCCAGGTTGTACTTCATCCAGCCTGGCATTTAGCATGATGTACTCTGCATATAAGTTAAATAAGCAGGTGACAATATACAGCCTTGTCATACTCCTTTCCCAATTTGGAACAGGTCTGTTGTTCCATGTCCAGTTCTAACTGTTGCTTCTTGACCTGCATACAGATTTCTCAAGAGGCAGGTAAGGTGGTCTGGTATTCCCATTTCTTGGAGAATTTTCCAGTTTGTTGTGATCTACACAGTCAAAGGCTTTGGCATAGTCAATAAAGAAGAAAGGTTACGACCAACCTAGATAGTACATTCAAAAGAGGAGACATTACCTTGCTAAGGTCCGTCTAGTCAAGGCTATGGTTTTTCCCGTGGTCATGTATGGATGTGAGAGTTGGACTGTGAAGAAGGCTGAGCACCGAAGAATTGATGCGTTTGAACTGTGGTGTTGGAGAAGACTCTTGAGAGTCCCTTGGACTGCAAGGAGATCCAACCAGTCCATTCTGAGGGAGATCAATCCTGGGATTTCTTTGGAAGAAATGATGCTGAAGATGAAACTCCAGTACTCTGGCCACCTCATGCGAAGAGTTGATTCATTGGAAAAGACTCTGATGCTGGGAGGGATTGGGGGCAGGAGGAGAAGGGGACGACCCAGGATGAGATGGCTGGATGGCATCACGGACACGATGGATGTGAGTCTGAGTGAACTCCGGGAGATGGTGATGGACAGGGAGGCCTGGCGTGCTGCGATTCATGGGGTCACAAAGAGTCGGACACGACTGAGTGACTGAACTGAACGGAACTGAGATGTTTTTCTGGAACTCTCTTGATCCAGATGGATGTTGGCATCTGGAAGTTCACAGTAACACATACTGTTGAAGCCTGACTTGGGGAATTTTGTTTGTTTGTTTTTGTAATTTTTATTTAATTTATTTATTATAATTTAGAGACTAATTACTTTATAATATTGAGGTGGTTTTTGATACATTAACATGAATCAGCCATGGGAGTACATATGTCCTCCCAGCCTGAACCCCCCTCCACATAACAGCTTATAATTTTCTATAGTAAGTGGCCATTACATTTATAATAAAAATACAGTAAATATTATCATAGATTCTTTTTTTTTAAAATAACTAGAGCATGGAGCATCATCAGTCTTTCTTTAGTCCCTTAACAAATTTGTTACTGATTAGAGTTCAATCTGCTTCCATGCTCAAGTTCTTTTCTTGTGACATTCTGTCTCCTAAAGTTTCATCAAAGATTCATCAGGAAAATCCTAAGTATTTGCCATGTTTGACTCATGTATAAATCCCTATGTGTAGGTGCATTATAATTTAGTATACTCTGGAGTTTTGCTTTGCCACTCCTAGCTGTATAACTTGGGTATCAGTCTTTTCATCTGAAAAATGGGGTTAATAATGATTTCTGTCTCAGAGGGTGTTTGTGAAGATTCGAGATGATGCTTCTAAACAATGCTCAGCACAGAATATGGATCGATTACTCTGTATTAGCTGCTTCTGGATGCCCAACACTCTCCAGCTGTTCTCACTGCCTTCCTCACTATCTGTCTGTGGCTTTCTCTTCCCCTCCCCTCCCCTCTGCTCCTCCCCTTCGCCTTCCCCCTCTCCTTAAGACAACATGGTTTACACAACATGGTTTAAACAAACAAATGAGCAAATAAAAGTGAATCTTTGAAGCTATTCCATATCTCCAGAGGGAGGACCACTTTATAATACAGCCCAGTTTGTCCTCAATCATGCCCCCGTAAAGTTTTCATATTTTTAAAGCATTTTTTGACTTTTAATACTTCTCATTGCAAGCCTTAAGTCTTGGAGGAAGGACCAATCAAACCTCAATTACCCACAGATGCTAGAAACCCTCTGTCATTAAAAATAAGAATAAGTAAAGTGATTTATGTATACATAAAAAAAAATAAAATAAGAATAAGAATAAGCCAAGAAAAGGAAAGCAGGAACAAGAAATATTGTATAAAACTCCAAATTAGAATCCAGTCACCTAAGGGCTTGATGCCTTTGGTGGTGATTTAGAGATTTTTCTTCCTTTCTAAGGATACTTCTGGGCTGTGGAAATGAAATCGTTTTTCTGTAATAACTCTTGGTGAATGTGTCACCCCAAATGTTTGGCTCTAAGGATGATTAAAGATTACGTGTGAGGGAGGGAAGAAATAAGGCCAAGGAGACCTTTTATTGGGCTTTGTCTTCCGAGAGCTCTGCAAACAGTCATTATTAGGAGACATTCCTCCTTTGCTCCATCCTGGTTGTTGAGAAATGAGTCAAACACATCTCTTAAATACCTGAGGCTGCCAATTGCACTGAAATAATCATCTTGCCACACAATCTATGGCAAAAATACAACTGGCTGACAGACACTGTCTACAGACCCTATTCAGATGAGTCCACCCAACCAAGAAATCCATATGGCTCCAAACTGCAGAAGAGTCACTTCTGTTTTCCTGAATTAAGTTAAACCATACATATTTTTAACCATACATTTTTCTTTCTCAGTGGCAGCCAAACTTCAAACACACTAATGGAAAAATAGATTTTTAAAAAAGATGCCACTTGAGCTGAGCCCTGTGCTAAGAAGTAGGTATTTGGTCTTCTTTGCAACTGTCAGGGGTGGTGGGGTGTTCAGTCGCTCAGTCGTGTCTGATTCTTTGTGACTCCAATGGACTACAGCCACCAGCTTTCCCTGTCATTCAGTATCTCCTGGAGTTTGCTCAAATTTATGTCCATTGAGTCAGTGATACCGCTCAACCATCTCATCCTCCACTACCCCCTTCTGCTCTTGCCCTCAATCGTGCCCAGTATCAGGGTCTTTTCCAGTGAGTCACTTCTTTGCACCAGGTGGCCAAAGTGTTAGAGCTTCAGCATCAGTCCTTCCAATGAGTATTCAGGGTTGATTTCCTTTAGGACTGACTGGTTTGATCTCTGTGCTGTCCAAGGGACTCTCAAGAGTCTTCTCCAGCACCACCATTTGAAAGCATCAATTCTTTAGTGCTCAGCCTTCTTTATGGTCCAACTCTCACATCTGTACTTGACTACTGGAAAAACCATAGCTTTGACTCCATGGATAATGGGCCTTGGCAGCAAATGATGTCTCTCCTTTTTAACATGCTGTGTAGGTTTGTCATGGGATGGTTATTTCCTCTTAAGATTAGAAGAACTGAGGCTCAGAAGATTTAAATGAGTTGCTCAAGTTGATGAAGCTGTGAGGAATCAAGAAATCCTTTAAGATTCCCTTCTCCTCCTTGCATCCAACCCTTCATCAGTCAAGGGCTGCCATCTCACCTCCACAATGATGTTTCCAGCCAATCACTTCTTTTCATCTTCTCTCTTTCTACCCTGGTCCAAGTCTCCATCACTTGTTGCTTGATCTACAACCACAGTCTCTCTGCTGCCATTCTAGTCCCAAACAATCCATTCTCAGTAGAGCAGCCCAGGTATTCCTTTCAAAAAGGGAAATTGTGCTGTTCACCTGAAACTATCACAATGATGTTAATTGACTACACTGAAATACAAAATAAAAAAGTTTAAAGTTTGGACAAAAAGGCAAATTAGTTGTTGCTACCATAAAAAATAAAATAAAAAGGGAAGGTGACTACATCACTCCATTATGGCACCCTCCAGAGGTTTCTCACCCACCTGAATTGTTCTCTGAACACCTCCTCTCACCTGCTTGCAATGAGGAGACCCTAGTTCGATCCCTGGGTCAGAAAGATTCCCTGGAGTAGGAAATGGCAACCCACTCCAGTATTCTTGCCGGGAGAACTCCATGGACGGAGGAGTCTGGCAGGCTACCGTCCATGGGGTCGCAAAGAGTCGGACATGACTTAGTGGCTACACCACCCCCACCACCTCTCTCTGACTTCCCTTTGCGATCTGCCTCTCATCTCCCTGAGCTCAGCCTCCCCCATCTTTCCTCACAGATCTTAAACCCACCGAGTTCCTTCCTGCCTCAGAGACTGGCATTTGTACTGGATCTTTCTGCCTGGAATGCTCTGCCTGTGGGTGTTGGATATGGTTTTATGGTCCAGGTCTAAGGTCAGATGCCACCACCTTCCCAAGAGACCCTCTGTGACAATCTCAGCCAGAGACATCTGACCTCATCGCCCCTAATCCCTCCTTTCCATTTCACCTGCTTTATCTTCTTTAAAGCCCCCATCAGTTCCCCCATCAGACATTATTGTGTTTACACAGAAGTTTGCTTAATTTGATGTCTTCCTTACAAGACTGTAACTTTCCAAAGGACAGAAGCCATAGCTGTGTGTTCCTTGCCCATACAACCATGCCTGGTACTGAGTTCAACAGACATCTGATGACTGAATAAATGATGCCATCCCTAGGTTTGGGAAACATGGTCACCCTACGTGCCACCAGCTCTTGAAACCCTTTATTCCTACTGTTGTGTATTTTAATTTTAAAGGGGCTGAGAGGCGTTGGAAGCCTGCCATTAATAAGGTGCCAGCAATATTACTCAGATCGAAATTTACTCAAAACCTGACTTGTGAGGGTTTCCCTGGTTGCTTTTGGTGTGGAGGTAGAGTGAGCAAGCACACCGGTTTGCCTGGGACTATGGGATTTTCTTCCCTGGTGGCTTAGACGGTAAAGAGTCTGCCTACAATGCAGGAGACCTGGGTTCAATCCCTGGGTCAGGAAGATCTCCTGGAGAAGGAAATGGCAACCCACTCCAGTATTTTTGCCTGGAAAATCCCATGGACGGAGGAACCTGGTTAGGCTACAGTCCATGGGGTCGCAAAGAGTCAGACATGACTGAGCGACTTCGCTCACTTCACTCACATGGGATTTTCTGGGATGTGGGACTTTCAGTGTTAAAACTGGGATGCATACGTGTGGGCTATGTCTGAATTTTTACAGCCCTATGGACCATAGCCTGCCAGGCTTTTCTGTCCATGGGATTCTTCAGACAAGAATACTGGAGTGGGTTGTTATGCCCTCTTCTGGGGGATCTTCCCGACTCCGGGGTCAAACCCGAGTCTCTTCTGCTTCCTGCATTGGCAGGTGGGTTCTTTACCACGAGTGCCACCTGGGAAGCACAAAACTGGGGTAGTCCCAGACAAAACATTAAGGTTGGCTATCCTAAAGAGAGCAGACCAGCTAACCTGACAACCCAACTTTTTGAAAAACTTATTTCTTTGGTCTCACTGGGTCTTAGTTGCTGCTTATAGGCTTGCTCCAGTTGCAGTGCATGAACTTCCCGTTGAAATGGCTTCTACTTGTTGCAGAGCACAGGCTCTAGGCATGCGAGCTCAGTAGTTGTGGCCCTGTGGCATGTGGAATCTTCCAGGACCAGGAATTAAACCCATGTCCCCTGCATCGGCAGGTGGATTCTTAAGCACTGGACCATCAGGGAAGTCCCACAGCCTAACTTTTAACCATTGCTTTGTCTTTCTGCTTCATCTTAACCACTAATCAAGGATAGTAGAAATACTGTAGATTTAGGTTTAAACCGTGGCCTTAGGCAAATCACGTAAAGAGACTCAGTTTTGTTTAAGTGGGGAGAGGAATGATCTTTACCTTACAGGGCGAGTGTGAAGACCACCTAAGAAGCACGTGCGTGGAGCCCACCACTGGCTTATCACTTGGTGCGCGTTGGCCCTCAATGAACGTTGCTGCTTTGCTCTTGCACCTTCTGTGTAACACTGAAGCTTCCCAAGCAGCAAATGATGACTGTTCTATTTTAAACTCTCCGATATTTCTGGGAACCAAGGAGTCTTGTAAGTCATTCGACTACACACAAAGCCCTGGAAATTCTCATTGGCGAATCAAGAAGAAGGCCTTTAACTTTCCACCAGAGCCTCCTTTTAAAAATAGCTGACAAATTTGACTTATTTTTCAGGGCAACAGTAGGATTTTTGCTGAGGGGGTTTGTGAATCTTTTGGAGATGATTGTTAAAAAGGCAAATAAGAATTACCTGGTGTGGGAGAGGGTTTAGACTTGCCTCAGGCAGATGCTTCAACAAGAGCAACATCTTCTACATGGGCCGCCTCTCTCTGGCCTCTGCCTGCACCTCCAGCCCCATCATGACCTATGTTCCCATCATTCTCTGCCTTCTGGGCATGCAGCCCTCCTTATAGTGCTAGGAAATTTACACTGTCCCTGCTGCCACAGGACTTTTGCACATGCTGCTGTCTCTGACTGCTTCACTATTTTCTCTAGTCTAAAACAAGTTAGCTGCTACCTGTTCATCCAAATAGCTCCTCCTTGGGGAAACAGTCTCCAATACCTCCAAATCAAATCCTTTTACCCAGTGCTCTTAAAGGGTCCGAGGATTACAGCTAAAAGTTCCCATCTATGTCTCACTGTTACATTAGTAGCCCTCCCTGCAATTTGGCTATCTTCGTTATCATAGCTCACACCTGTAGAATTCCTTTCCTGTGTCCAGCACTATTCTAAGCATTTGTACTCATATTAGTTTGTGGAATCCACAGAATGACCTCATGAGTTTGGTACTATGATTGTGCCCATTATACAGACGAGGACACTGAGCCACCTTGAAAGTAAGTGATTTCCCTAAGATCATGCTGCCAGTAAATAGAACTGGGATTAGAACTCAAGCACCCATGTTCCAGAATCTGTGCTTGTAACTCCTGGTCTGTTCTGTTTCCTTTGGGCAATGACCATGTTGATTTTTGCTGCTCACTGTCTCTCTAAATCTAGCACAAGATAAGCTCCACCTAAGTATTTTGGGGATGAATGAATGAATGAATATTTCTCTAAATCTGTGCCCTGAAGCCTCTATTTCCTTATTCTCTTTTTTGAAAAGTATTTATTTACTTATTTGGTTGCACCAGGTTTTAGTTGTGACATGTGAGATCTAGTTCCCTGACCAGGAATTGAACCCAGGCCTCCTGCACTGGGAGCGCAGAATCTTAGCCACTGGACCACTAGGGAAATCCCTCATTATTCTTTTTTTAAACTGGAATATAATTGCTTTACAATGTTGTATTAACAGCATGAATCAGCTCTCAGTTTACTATTTCCTTAACCTCGGTGATGGTCACAGGAAGGTCCCTAGACTCCCAGCTTGAATCCCAGTCACCTGGGAACTGTAATGTGACTTTGTGGGACCCATTGAAAAACGAGGCAGCATCCCACTCTGATTTACAATAGCTGAGCAGATGCTAAATTCACCCTCTACGTCCACCCACCTGCTTCCTTCGCAGAACTCTAGAGGCCAGGCACCAACCTGGAGAAACACTGAGATACATTCTTGGGTAGCAGAGAAGTCTGTGGAATCACCGAGGGTGCAGCAGGGTTGACATTCTGCTATTCATGACTCAACCAAAGTGTTTTTAGAAAAAACTTTCCTTTGGGCTCAACTGAGACTGGCTGAAAAACTACCACGTGTCCTTGGTGAGCACCCATGAGCCCTTGGTGGGTGGAAGCCTCGGGAGCTGCCATCTAGACCTATGGATTCTGGTGGATGCCATACATAACACGTGGTTTTCATGATGCCTGGGACCCTGATGTTCTTACTGGATTTCAGGTCTGACTTCCTCGAATTCTAGGAGAGCATGGACTCCTCAGGACACCGCTTGGGGTCTGACACATAGCAGGAGCCCTGGAAATATCAGCAGAGTGGATGCATGAGATATAGGGGTCATTTGCTTAAATAGACTGAACCGTGGAATGCTTTACCCTGGGGCAGCAGAAGAGGAGGGAAATCCTGCATGCGTCACTTAGCACTAAATGGCATCAAGTGTGCTGGGGATGTTCACTTTGTTCGGAGAAGCATTAGCAGGAGGAGAGAAGTGCATTTTTCCAGGGTGGAGGCAAACCAGACTTCATCTACAAGGAAGGGTCCAATCACTGAATAGGGGGCTGAATGCAAGGAAATAAAAGCCCACTGTCTGAATCCACCTCTCTTGGTAATGGGATCCTTGTTGGTCCATCTATGTTGGAGTCACCTTGGACATCAAGGTCAGATATGTAGACCGCCGTTAGAGCTGGAGAGGGACTCCTACAATGGATAAGACTAGGTCACCATCAGTTATGCAATGGTGAATTTAAGGGGTGACAGCAAGCACGCTCGGCAATCTGATTGCCTGAGTTCAATTCCGGGTCTGCTCCTTAATGAGCTTTGTGGTCTTAGCTAAGTGACTGCTCCTTTCCTCTCAATGAGATGTGCCTCCCGCCTCATGGTATTGTGGCTGAGGACCAAATGAATCAGGACACACAGAGTGCTCAGAAGATTGCTGAGCACAGCATGAGTGCTATAGAGGCATTAATTTATTAGGGTGGGAAAGGGGTGAGTTTCTTTTTAGGGGCTGGTTAAGCCTCCAGTATTATCAGGAAGAAGTGGCAGAAAGTATTACAGACACAGCAGGTTTGGGGAGACAGTGAGTCTGGCAGGTTTGTACCTTTGTATGTTTAGGGTGAAGACTGGCTCTGGGACTCATTAGCTGTGAGGCTTGTTGCTGTTCAGTCGCTCAGTCATGTCTGACTCTTTGCGACCCCAAGGACTGCAGCACGCCAGGCTTCTCTGTCCTTCACCATCTCCCAGAGTTTGCTCAAACTCATGTCCGTTGAGTCAGTGATGTCATCCAACCATCTTATCCTCTGTTGTCCCCTTCTCCTCCTGCCTCCAGTCTTTCCTGGCATCAAGGTCTTTTCCAATGAGTCAGTTCTTCGCATCAGGTGGCCAAAGTGTTGGAGCTTCAGCTTCAGCATCAGTCCTTTCAATGAATATTCAGGACTGATTTCCTTTAGGATTGACTGGTTGGACCTCCTTGCAGTCCAAGGGACCCTCAAGAGTCTTCTCCAACACCCCAGTTCAAAAGCATCAATTCTTTGGTGCTCACCTTTCATTATAGTCCAACATCTCTCACATCCATACATGACTACTGGAAAAACCATAGCCTTGACTAGATGGAGTTTTGTTGGCAAAGTAATGTCTCTGCTTTTTAATATAATGTCCAGGTTGGTCATAGCTTTTCTTTCAAGGATCAAGTGTCTTTTAATTTCATGGCTGCAGTCACCATCTGCAGTGATTTTGGAGCTCAAGAAAATAGTCTGTCACTGTCCATGAGATTTTCCAGGCAAGGATACTGGAGTGGGTTGCCATTTCCTTCTCCATTCTATGGGGCTAGCAAAGGTGAAAATGGCCTTGGTGCAGTGGCCCTGCCAGCAGAGGGCGCTACTGAGTACATGTTGTAATCCAGGCTGGGGCTGGATAACATCAGCCCCAGATGGTACTCAACTGAGGTTGCCAGAGGGCCCACCCAGCTGCCCTGGCTTTCTAGGAGGCAATCTGCTAGGCATGGACTCCCACGTATGGAAGGTGGCTGGCAGGGATCTCCGATTCCCTGTATACTGCTTATTAAAAATGGGGACTATTGGGGCTCATCACAGACCAGAGAATCAGAGTTTGGGGAGCAAGAGCCTGGGAAACTGCATTTTGAATCCACTCCCAAGGGGATCTGATGCGTTATACTGTTTGAGAACTTACTCTGGCAGGTCATTCTTAACCAAGGGTGACCCACCTCAAAATTGCCTCAGGTGTAATCTTAGAGCATTTGACCAAAGTATGTGTGTCTGTGTGTTTTTTGCATGCATCAGTGAGACATTCTGATGAGGTCGTGTAATAAGTTGAATTGTGTGTGTGTGTGTGCGTGCTCTGTCGTGCCCGACTCTTTGCTGCCCCAGGGACTGTAACCCACCAGGCTCCTCAGCCCACGGAAGTTTTCAGGCAAGAATACTGAAGTGAGTTGTCATTTCCTTCTCCAGTGGGTCTTCCCAGCCCAAGGACTGAACCCGAGTTGATTTGTGTCTCCCCCTAATTGTATATGTTGAAGTCCCAGGACCTCAGAATGTGACCTTTTTCAAAAATGGGCTCCTGACAGAGGCAGTCAAGTTAAACTGAGGTTGTAGGGGTAGGCCCTACTCCAATATGACTGATGTCCTCATGAAAGGGGATATTTGCACAAAGAGATACACGGGGTCAGGGGGAAAGAGAGGGAGGGAAAGGACGATGTAAAGAGACACAGGGAGAAGGCGGCCATCTCTGAGACAAGGAGAGAGCCTGGGAGCGTATCCTTCCCTCACGGCCCCAGACGGGACCAGCCCTTGCTGACACCCTGGTTTTGTGAGAGAATGAAGCTAAGCCCCGCAGTCTCTGGTACTTGGTTAGCGCAGCCCTAGGAAACCAGTGCAGCAGTGACTACTCTTATTATCCCCATTTTACAGGTGAGTAACTGGAATTCAGGAAGCTCATTCTCCCCATGAAAACCATCCAGGTTTCTCCCTCCCCTCCTTCCTCGGCCAGGCGCTGCTGGTGAGGGCGGTGATGGTGTGGACTGTGCTCTCCCTGGGGAGCAAGTCTACCTTTGGAAGAAACAGACAAGGTTGAAATCTCCTGTTCTTCATCTGGTTAACTGGAGGCATGAGACTGTTTGTTTTGTTTTTAGTTAATTTTTAAAAATTGAAGGATAATTGTTTTACAATATCGGTTTCATTTCTGCCATACATCAACGTGATTTAGCCATCAGTTCAGTTCAGTTCAGTCGCTCAGTCATGTCCGACTGTTTGCAACCCAATGAATCACAGCACGCCAGGCCTCCCTGTCCATCACCATCTCCCGGAGTTCACTCAAACTCATGTCCATCGAGCTGGTGATGCCATACAGCTATCGTCCCCTTTTCCTGATGCCCCCAATCCTTACCAGCATCAGACTCTTTTCCAACGAGTCAACTCTTCACATGAGGTGGCCAAAGTACTGGAGTTTCAGCTTTAGCATCATTCCTTCCAAAGAAATCCCAGGGATGATCTCTTTTAGAATGGACTGGTTGGATCTCTTTGCAGTCCAAGGGACTCTCAAGAGTCTTCTCCAACACCACAGTTCAAAAGCATCAATTCTTTGGTGCTCAGCTTTCTTCACAGTCCAACTCTCACATCCATACATGACCACAGGAAAAACCATAGTCTTGACTAGAAACTAGCCTTAGTCGGCAAAGTAATGTCTCTGCTTTTCAATATGCTATCTAGGTTGGTCATAACTTTTCTTCCAAGGAGTAAGTGTCTTTTAATTTCATGGCGGCAGTCACCATCTGCAGTGATTTTGGAGCCCCCCAAAATAAAGTCTGACACTGTTTC
>SJYQ01000535.1:1332277-1380407 GCA_006410935.1 Redunca redunca | reverse complement strand
GTGTTCTTTGGAAGGACTGATGCTAAAGCTGAAACTCCAATACTTTGGCCACCTCATGTGAAGAGTTGACTCATTGGAAAAGACTCTGATGCTGGGAGGCATTGGGGGCAGGAGGAGAAGGGGACGACTGAGGATGAGATGGCTGGATGGCATCACTGACTCGATGGACGTGAGTCTGAGTGAACTCCAGGAGTTGGTGATAGACAGGGAGGCCTGGTGTGCTGTGATTCATTGGGTCGCAAAGAGTCAGACTCGACTGAGTGACTGATATGATCTGATAAGGCCTTCACAGACAGGGGTAGTGATGCTACATAGAAAATTATACTTTGATGTCAAAACACCCAGAAGAGGTGGGATGGGGTGGGAGGTGGGAGAGAGGTTCAGGAGAGAGGGGACATATGTATACTTATGGCTGATGCATGTTGGTGCATGGCAGAAATCAATACAAAATTGTGAAGCAATTATCCTTCACTTAAAAATAGATTTAAAAAAACACCCAGAAGGGATAGAGTGGGTGCTTACACTTCTTTCTCCTTCAGTGATGAGTGTAGAATCTAGTCCCAGTGAAGGAGAAGGCCATAACAGAATCTCTTCCAGCCTCCTGGCTGAGAGTAGAGTGAGCCTGTAAATAACATCCGGGTGGGCAGGGCTTGTGCACGTCCCGCAGAGCTGGGCTCTGGACGTGGATGAATTCAAGCTGGAATCTGGATTCCATGACTTTCCAGATGCGTGACTCTGGGACAAATGGCTTCCCCTCTCTGTGCGTTGGTTTCCTCTTCTGCTGCTCTGGGAAGAATCAGATGAGATTCTTTGCCTCTCCAGCAGGGCTTACCTCCTCAGTCTGTTGTCTTAGTGGAAACCAGTGTGTTCTCCCTAAGAGGCAAATCTGATGATGTGATGATGCCTCTCCTAAAGAAAAAAGTCTTCAGTGGCTTGGCATTGTCTTCCGGGTGGAATCTGTTCCAGCTGAGCCTCTGCCTTACCTGGCCTTCCTCTGCCTGCCCATCTCCACCTGCACTTGCCACCACACTAACTGCATCCAGGCTTTCTGATAGGGCTTCACACCCTTTCTTACCTGCTCACAATCCCGCCTTGCACTTGCCTTCCTTCCTTGCATTGAAACCTCCTCACCCTTCAGAGCCCACTTTAGATGTTCCTTGTCAAGTGCCCAGGTGCCGGCATAGTTATGCACAGTTTCTGTCCATCAGTTCCAGGCTGGGGCCGTTATCCTGGGGGCTGAATAACTGAGTGGTTCAGCTCCCAGGCTCTGAGATCCAGCTCCCTGGGCTTGAATCCTGGGTTCCTGACTGACAGGGGCCTCGGATGGCGCTCTTCACCTTCCTGTGCCTCAGTGTCTCCATTCATAGTGTGGATGCTTGGACAGTGCTCTTCACCTCCTTGTGGCTCAGTTTTCCTCCTCCGTGAAATGGGCTAGCAGCCATCACTGTTGTGCTAATGTCACTGATGATGTAAGTGGTGCCTGGTCCAGAGGAGATGCTATATACATGCTAGTGTTTTTTTCATCACTTTCCTGTTGTTTTGTGGACCTGAAAAGAAAAAGGTTCTTCAAAGGGGTGTGAATACATGTGTGCACATGCACACACACATGCACACACACGCTCATTCTCCCTCTCTGTCACTAAGGGACCTTGCAGATGGTCCCTTCAAAGTGCCAAACCTTGTGTGACAGGTGGAAGTGTGTTTGTGTTTAGACAGAGAGCAGGAGTGTCTCTTCCCAGGCGCTCCTTCCATCCCATCCCAGGAGCCCCGTAAATAAATTGGTTTTGAGCCAAGGCTTTGACAAGCTTCGCAAATGCCAACAAATACTGCAGCTGGGCCTTTAGGAAGCCCAACTTTCCCTGCAACTTGCGAATGAGAAAGGGTTCTAGGGGTGTGTGTGTGTATTTTGTACACATGTATATTTTGATTTTATGTGTGCAGGTGTGTCTGTGTGTATATGTGCGTATAGACATGTGAAAACAGCCAAAGAAGAGAGGGAATCCTCTTCCTCCTCCCCTTCCACCCTTCTCCATTTCCTCCCTTCTCTGTTTCCTCCCCCTCGGTCCCCGCCTGTGTCCCTTTGTCTCCATGACTGTCTTTGTCCTCTGTCCCCCTCTGCCTGACCCTCCTGCTGTCAGGCTGCCACCCCTGGGTCTGTCTCTGTGCCCCTCCTCAGCGCCCCCTTGCCCAGCACCCAGTTCTCTGGGCTGGCACAGGAGTGCTGGTTACCTAGGCAACCACTGCAGGGTGAGCACATGTGATTGGCCGGGCTGGGGCCTGACTCTGGGGTGGTGGTCAGATTTGGGGGGCGAGTCTTGTCCTTGGTCCCTTTTGGGGGAGGGATATTCTCTGGAATATGAAAGGAATTGAAGTGTGCCATGGTGAGCAGGGCTCCCAAGCTGGGGAGGGGATTCTTGTCCTGATGAAGACTCTGAGTTGCAGAATGAGGCCACTTGAACAGATTTACAAAAAGGCATGCAAGCAGCTTGGAGGGGCAGCGTGGTCCATATTGGTAATAGTTCTCCCCTACTTATCAGCCACTGTTTGGTAAACTCTTAAAAAAAGATTTTTTTTTATTGGATTACAGTTGCTTTACACAGTTCTGTTAGTTTCTGCTGTATAGCGAAGTGAATCAGCCACACATATATCTATATCCTATCTTTGTTTTTGGATTTCCTTCCCATTTAGGTCACCTCAGAGCACCAAGTAGGGTTTCCTGTGCTGCACAGAAGGTTCTCATCAGTTATCTATTTTATACATAGCAGCGTGTATATGTCAACCCCAATCTCCACACACACACACACACACAAACTCATTAGCGAACCTATGAAGTAGGTGGTACATTTCTTCCCGTTCTATGGATTAGGAGAGGGAGAGAGAAGTAACATGGTTAAGACTGTATGGCAGGTATATGCAGAGCTGAATTGTAAACCCAGATGTGTCTTGTCGTTAAAAAGTCTGCATCGCCACCTTCCCTGGGGGTCCTAGAGACGGGCTAGAAGGATCCGGGATCTGGGTTCATGGAGGCAGGGGAGTGAGGTGCTTTTAAAGAACCTTCCTGCCCACCCCGCCCCCATCCTTTGTTCTGGTTCCTCTCTGGAGCAACTAGCCAGCCAGTTTGCGGAGCCCTGTAGGTCTCAGGAACTAGCGTGCGACACCCACTTTGTCATCATTTTTTTTTTTTTTTTAATTTTTTGGGCTGTGCCGAGTCTTAGATGTGGCATTTGGGATCTTCTTTGCTGCGTGTAGGATCTTCAGTTGTGGCATGCAGGATCTAGTTCCCTAACCAGGGGTCAGACCCTGGCCCCCTGCCCTGGGAGCTTGGAGTCTTAAACCAGGGAAATCCTAACCTATTAACCTTTTAAGAATGATATGGTATTCTGGAGGTGAATGGTGGTGATGGTTGTACAACAGTGTGATACTTAATACTACAAAGCTGTACACTTAGAAAGAGTTAAGTGGTATGTTTTATGTTATGTGTATTTAAAGAAAAGAGTGACAAGGGTCCTAGGTATCACATCCCACTGGGGTCTTGTGAACCTGTGATTCTGGCCCTATGCTTTTCACGCCACATAAGGGAGAGACTTTATCTATCCTGGGTAAGCATCTTAACAAACACTTAAATGAATTATTTCATTGTATCCTCCCAGCACCCTACAAGGCAGCTTCTCCTATTCCTTCCACTTTACAGATGGAATACTCGAGGCTCGAGAGGTGGGGGCATTGCTGGAGTGCACCCAGCTAGCTAGCCAGGCAGCCCTGGTGTGAACCCAGACCCTTCTGACGCCAGCACACCTCCCGAATCCAATCTGCCTCCTCACTGCTTTACCAGCACAGGGATGCCGATCAGAGAGCCTGACTTCTCTGTAGTCCCAGGAGATTAGATGATGCCTCATCCCTGGTTCCAGCTCAGTTCCTTCTGAAGGCCTGAGTGCCCATCAGTCTCCTAGCAGGCAGCTGGTTGGCCCAGGCTGTCTCCCCAGTGTCCTCGAAGTGTCAAAGCCACTTCACTGGTGTTGCAAAGTGGTGGCTGGAAAGACACCTGGGACCAAGGCTGGTAAGCCAGCCACATCAAAGCTAACGAGGCTCATCCTTGGAGGTGGGCAACAACCCAGGTGATTACCTGCCCTCATTGATGCTGGTTATGTGGCTTGGTAGTAGCTTAGTGGAACGGGAGGAACTTGGGCCTCTGTGGGGCTAGGAGAGGAAGTGAGGGCCAAAGACACACTTTGTTCGAGTTATCTTTTGGCAGAATTAGACCCGTGGTCCTTCCTGCTACCCTGTGCCCGTCACACATCAGCAGCCTGGCCACTTATCAGGACTGCTGGCTTGCTGACATCTTTAGCCATAGCAATAGCTACATCTACCCATATGGCCCATTCAGCCTTTTAAGAACTAGGATCGGACCAGGTAAGAGTCCTCTTTTTTTTTTGAGGTTTATTTATTTATTTTATACTTTTGATTGCACTGGGTCTTCATTGCTTCACGTGGGCTTTCTCTGGTTGCAGGGAGTGGGAGCTACTCTTCGTTGTGGAGCACAGGCTCTAGGCAGATGCGTTTCAGTAGTTGTGGTGCTTGGGCTCAGTAGTTGCAACTTGTGGGCTTAGTTTCTCTACGGGAACATGAGATGTTCCTGGATCAAGGGCTGAACCCGTGTCCCCTGAATGACAGGCAGATTCGTAACCACTAGATGACCAGGGAAGCCCCTGGGCTGGGCAAGATTCTTATTCCCATTTTAGAGTAGAGACAACTAAGGCTTCGAGAGAGGAAATGGTTCGTCCAAACTCACACAGTTTGGCAAGATGAAATGACAGGTCTGGCTAAGCTCAAAGCTCCTCCAACTCCCACTTTTTTGTACAGTAGGCCTTGCTGCTTCTTGAAGATTAATTTAGGGTCACTGGGAAAGCAAGACAGGGACTGATGAGGCAGGCAAGGGTGAAAGATGGGGGCAAGAGTCTTTGCCATCTTTCTTTGCTCTTTTCAGTATAGACATCTGATACTTGTTAAATATCAGAACAGCGAGTCACTCGGATGTGGAGTTTTTGCCGAAGGCAATGGTCCTCAATGTGTGTTTCCTGGACCAGAAGCATCGGCATCACCTGGCAACTTGTTAGACATGCAGATTCTGGGTAAGGGGCCAGACAATCTCTATTAATTGATGCCCCCTCCTGCCCAAAGTTATGTCCAACTGGAACTTGTGAATGTGATCTTATTTGGAAAAAAGTCTTTGTGGATGTCATGAAAGTAGGAATTGTGAGATGAACTCATCCTGAATTAAGGTGAGCTCTAAATCCAGTGACAAGTGTCACTGTAAGAGGAGAAAAGAGGAAATGACACACAGAGGGGCATGCATGTGGAGACAGAGGCAGAGATTGTAATAATGCTCATTTGCATCATTTTTAACATTCCTCATATATGTGATATCATATATTTGTCTTTCTCAGACTTCACTCAGAATAATAATCTCTTGTCCATCCATGCTCCTCTAAAGGCACTATTTCATTCCTCTTTATGGATGAATAGTATTCCATTGTATACCCCACATCCTTATCCATTCATCTGTTGATAGACATTTGGGTTGTTTCCACATTTTGAGTATTGTAAACAGAGCTGCTGCGAACATGGGCTCCCCTGGTGGCTCAGATGGTAAAAAATCTGCCTGCAGTGTGGGAGACCTGGGTTTGATCCCTGGGTTGGGAAGATCCCCTGGAGGAGAGCATGGCAACTCACTCCAGTATTCTTGCTTGGAGAATCCCATGGACAGAGGAGCCTGGCGGGCTATGGTTCTTGGGGTCACACGACTGAGTGACTAAGCACATGAACCTTAAGTGCATGTATCTTTTTCAAATTAGAGTTTCCATCTTTCCCAGATAATATGCCCAGAAATGAGACTGCTGGATCATATGGCAAATCTATTTTTAGTTTTTTAAGGAACCTCCAAAAATGGCAGCCCACTCCAGTATTCTTGCCTGGGAAATCCCATGGACCCGGAGCCTGGTAGGCTACAGTCCATGGGGTCACAGAGCTGGACACGACTGAGCAACTTCACTTCGCTCACATATGGCTCTCCATAGTGACTGTACCAATTTACATTCCCATCAACAGTGTACAGGGGTTTCCTTTCTCCACACCCTTTCCAACATTTATTATTTGTAGTTTTTTTTTGTGTGTGTGTGTGATGATGGCCATTCCGATTGGTATGAAGTGGTATCTTGTTGTAGTTTTGATTGGCATTTCTCTAACAGTTAGTGATATTGAGCATCTTTTCCTGTGCCTATTGGCCATCTGTGTGATTTCTCTGGACACATTTCTGTTTTAAACCACTCAGTTTGTGGTCACTTTTATGGCAGCTACAAGAAATGAACACAAAACCCTCTAGAGGATTCTGGTACACATTAAAGTTGAAAGCCCCCTGACTCAGAGCAGTACTTCTCCAAGTGTGTAGGTACAGAGGCCCATCCCTTGTTCGCCCAAACAAAATCAAACCCAAATCAGACGTTTTTTATGTTTTTAAAGCAAGTTTCTATGGTTACTTTTATGCACACCTAAAACTGAGAGTGTTTAGCCTTGAAGAGTGTTACCTTGTGAGTAAAAACCTCTTGTCTCTTCTTCTCTGCCTGGCCATGACAGTCAAACAAGACACATCCTTCTTTAGCCAGCTTTCTACATTTGCAGGGGAACTTTTTTTTTAACTTTTTATTTTATATTGGAGTATAGCTGATTAACAGTGTTGTCATAGTTTCAGGGGTACAGCAAAGGGACTCAGCCATACATATACATGTATCCATTCTCCCCTGAACTCCCCTCCCATCCTGGCTGCCATGTAACATTGAGCAGAGTTCCCTGGGATATCCAGTCGGACCTTGTTGGTTATTCATTTTAAATATACCAGTGTGCACATGATGCAATGATCTGGTCCCATCACTTCATGACAAACAGATGGGGAAACAATGGAAACAGTGACGGATTCTATTTTGGGGGGCTCCAAAATCACTGCAGATGGTGACTGCAGCCATGAAATTAAAAGACACTTGCTCCTTGGAAGAAAAGCTAGGACCAACCTAGACAGCATATTAAAAAGCAGAGACATCACTTTGCCAACAGAGGTCCGTCTAGTCAAAGCTGTGGTTTTTCCAGTAGCCTTGTATGGATGTGACAGTCGGACTATAAAGAAAGCTGAGGACTGAAGAATTGATGCGTTTGAAGTGTGGTGTTGGAGAAGACTCTTGAGAGTCCCTTGGACTGCAAGGAGATCCAACCAGTCAATCCTAAAGGAAATCAGTCATGAATATTCATTGGAAGGACTGATGCTAAAGCTGAAGCCCCAATACTTTGGCCACCTGATGCGAAGAACTGACTCATTTGGAAAGACCCTGGTGCTGGGAAAGATTGAAGGCAGGAGAAGAAGGGGAGGACAGAGGATGAGATGGTTGGATGGCATCACCAACTCGATGGACATGAGTTTGAGCAAGCTCTGGGAGTTGGTGATGGACAGGGAAGCATGGCATACTGCAGTCCATGGGGTTGCAAAGAGTTGGACACGACTGAGTGACTGAACTGAACTGAGTGTGCACACGTCAATCCCAAACTCCCTAGGTATCTCTTCCCCTCATTCTTCCCCTGTGGCAACCATAAGTTCACTAGACAACTGTTATTTTTTATTATTGTCATTCTCACTATTGCTTTTATTGCTAGCTTTATTTATGCTTCTCTGTGTTCAGCAGGGGAAGAATGTGAACCTGGTTAACACTCGTCTGGGACCTTATATCTGTCCTATACTGTAAGTGACTCAGGCTCAATGCTTGAAGCATCCGGGCCTGGATGAGAAGATGTCAAAGCCAAGAAGCATGAGGCTCGACTCTCTGGTTCACACCTTGGGGACAGGACTACCAAGGAAGCTGGGTAGGGGGCTGGAAATTTCCTAATCATCTGCTTGAATGGTGTAATGAAGTCAGCACAACTATATACCCAACAAGTCTCCATTATTCACTGTTCTCTGGTCTCTAGCATCTGGCATCAGCCCCTTAGGAGATAGAGGGCCTGGCTGGCTAGAGATTCTCGCTTGGTCCTCCAGGTCCTAAACAGAAGGGATCTGGAGCCCATCCTCATGGTTTGAACACTTAGGAAGATCTTTTGAATCCAAGGTGCTCTGTTGTGTCTGCTGACTATAAGAGACAGAAAGATGGGGAGACAAGCCAGGCCGGACTGGGAAAACCATCAGCTAAGTCTCTGGGATCCTCAAGGGATTCTTTTGGTTCTGAAAACTCACCCTGGAGATTCCTAGGACAGCTGAGCTCATTCAGTTCATAGTATCTATTGGTAGCCTTGGTTGTCCTCTTCATGCAGCCTTTTCACGTGTTTTACCTTAATTGACCCCCAGAAAATCACCAATCGAGAGCCCATAGCCCCTAATGAGCTTATGTGCTCAGTCATGTCCGACTCTTTGCAACCCCATGGACTGTAGCCACCAGGCTCCTCTGTCCATGGAATTCTCCAGGCAAGAATACTGGAGTGGGTTGCCATTTCCTTCTCCAGGGCATCTTTCTGACCCAGGGATCGAACCCATATCTCCTGTGTCTCCTGCACTGCAGGAAGATTGTTTACCTGCTGAGCCATCAGGGAAGCCTATATGAAAGATGTTATAGCTTCCTATTTTGCAGAGGATGAAATAAAACCCAAGGAAAAAGCAGCCTGCCAAAGGTCACACAGCTGGTGAGGCAGAACCAGGATTTATCTAACTCAGCATTTCTTAACCTCAATACAGTTAATATTTGAGGCTGGATAATTTTCTATTGAGGGGGTTGTCCTATACAGTGTAGCATATCCTTTCCAGTTACGACAGCCAAAATATCTCTAGATATTGTCAATCATCCTTGTGGGGACAAAACTATCTCCTGTTGAGAACTAGGGGTCAAACTATGGATCCTGTGTTTTTCCTAAGATGCTGCTCTGCCTCTGCGAACATCCCAAATCTGAGCATCTCTGTATGAGTCATCAGAGTATAAAGTTATATATGATACAACTCATTCACCTCATCACTGCCTAGTCAATTCCTCTTCCAAACACAAACACACACACCTCTGCTATTTTAGTGGTGTGGATCAACACAGAGGTTTGTCCACTTGTTTTAAAGTCAAGGAGTAAGTTGAATGCTAAGTCACTTCAGTCATGTCTGACTCTTTGTGACCCTATGGACTGAAGCCCGCCAGGTTCTTCTGTCCATGGGATTTCCCAGGCAAGAACAGTGGAGTGGGTTGCCATGCCCTCCTCCAGGGATCGTCCAGACCTAGGAATCGAACCAGCATCACTTACATCTCCTGCACTGGCAGGTGGGTTCATTACCACCAGCACCACCTGGGAATCCCGATCAGTAAGTTACTGGGTGGGCTTCTTGAGGCTTCATTATGTGGCCTTAGCAAGAGCATCTTGAGATCATTGATTTCCTTATTTCCCCTCTGTTCTTTTACAAGAATCAGCTTGATCGTCATCTCTGTAGATTAATAGTCTTTCTCTAATATGTTTGGCACTGTATCCCCAATGCCTGTTATGGTGCCCAGCAGGTGGTAGTCTCTCAGTAAATATCTGTTGAACTCATGAATAAATCAATTTTAGGGCCCTTTCCATTGCATTCAAATCACAAGAGCCATCTGTATGTCTTCTTTGGAAAAGACTCTGAAGAAGAATGGATATATGTGTATGTACAGGCTTCCCAGGTAGCGTGAGTGGTAAAGAACCCAATCACTCACGTAGAGCCAGACATCCTGGAATGTGAAGTCAAGTGGGCCTTAGGGAGCATCACTATGAACAAAGCTAGAGGAGGTGATGGAATTCCAGTGGAGCTACTTCAAATCCTGAAAGATGAAGCTGTGAAAGTGCTGCACTCAATATGCCAGCAAATTTGGAAAACTCAGCAGTGGCCACAGGACTGGAAAAGGGCAGTTTTCATTCCAGTCCCAAAAAAGGCAATGCCAAAGAATGTTCAAACTACCGCACAATTGCACTCATCTCACACACTAGAAAAGTAATGCTCAAAATTCTCCAAGCCAGGCTTCAGCAATACATGAACCATGAACTTCCTGATGTTCAAGCTGGTTTTAGAAAAGGCAAAGGAACCAGAGATCAAATTGCCAATATCTGCTGGATCATAGAAAAAGCAAGAGAGTTCCAGAAAAACATCTATTTCTGCTTTATTGACTATGCCAAAGCCTTTGACTGTGAGGATCACAATAAACTGTGGAAAATGTTCAAGAGATGGGAATACCAGACCACCTGACTTGCCTCTTGAGAAACTTGTATGCAGGTCAGGAAGTTAGAACTGGACATGGAACAACAGACTGGTTCCAAATAGGAAAAGGAGTACGTCAAGGCTGTATATTGTCACCCTGCTTATTTAACTTATATGCAGAGTGCCTCATGAGAAATCCTGGGCTGGAAGAAGCACAAGCTGGAATCAAGATTGCCGGGAGAAATATCAATAACCTCAGATATGTAGATGACACCATCCTTATGGCAGAAAGCAAAGAGGAACTCAAAAGCCTCTTGATGAAAGTGAAAGAGGAGAGTGAAAAAGTTGGCTTAAAGCTCAACATTCAGAAAACGAAGATCATGGCATCTGGTCCCATCACTTCATGGGAAATAGATGGGGAAACAGTGTCAGACCTTATTTTTTTGGGCTCCAAAATCACTGCAGATGGTGACTGCAGCCATGAAATTAAAAGGCGCTTACTCCTTGGAAGGAAATTATGACCAACCTAGATAGCATATTCAAAATCAGAGATATTACTTTGCCAACAAAGGTCCGTCTAGTCAAGGCTATGGTTTTTCCTGTGGTCATGTATGGATGTGAGAGTTGGACTGTGAAGAAAGCTGAGTGCTGAAGAATTGATGCTTTTGAAGTGTGGTGTTGGAGAAGACTCTTGAGAGTCCCTTGGACTGCAAGGAAATCCAACCAGTGCATTCTGAAGGAGATCAGCCCTGGGATTTCTTTGGAGGGAATGATGCTGAAGCTGAAGCTCCAGTACTTTGGCCACCTGATGCGAAGAGTTGACTCATTGGAAAAGACTCTGATGCTGGGAAGGATTGGGGGCAGGAGGAGAAGGGGACAACAGAGGATGAGATGGCTGGATGACATCACTGACTCAATGGACATGAGTCTGAGTGAACTCCTGGAGATAGTGATGGACAGGGAGGCCTGGTGTGCTGCGATTCATGGGGTCAGAAGGAGTCCGACATGACTGAGCGACTGAACTGAAGTGAACTGAACCAATGCAGGAGACATAAGAGATGCAGTTTCAATCCCTGGGTCAGGAAGATCCCCTGGAGGAGAGCATGGCTACCACTTCAGTATTCTTGCCTGGAGAATCCCATGGACAGAGAAACCTGGGGGGCTACAGTCCATGGGGTTGCAAAGAGTTGGACACGACTGAGGTGACATAAATAGCACACGTGCACACGTGTGTGTATAACTGAATCACTTTGAGGTCCACCTAAAGCTAACACGACATTGTAAATCAACCATACTCCAGTAGCGCTGGGATGGCCCAGAGGGATGGTTCGAGGAGGGAGATGGGGAGGGGGTTTCAGGATGGGGAACACGTGTATACCTGTGATGGATTCATGTTGATGTATGGCAAAATCAATACAATATTGTAAAGTAAAGAATTTAAAAAAAAAAGTGGGCAAAAACATCTTTTTTTTTAATCTTAGGAGCATTCATTAGCTCTTAGTGTCAGTGACAGTTTACCTTGGTTACCACTGGGTTCTGAAGGAAGAAGCAGAAACCCACTCAAACTACATAAAGCAAAGGAGCTATTTGCTGGAAAGATCCACAGATACTCATAGACTCCAAAGGCGGAAGTCCAGCCTAGCTTCCTGGGCGACCAGGACCAGGAAATGGAATTCCTCAACAGCAAAGCCATTATTCTGCCTTTCTCTGCAGGAATAGCTCCTGACCTCAGGTTTGCTTAGTGATTACCTTCATCTCCCTCTTTTTGCTTGCCCCTTTCCTTTTTATCTTTTTATTCCTTTTCTCCAGACCAGCTTCCTTTGTCTTTTTATTCCTTTTCTCCAGACCAGCTTCCTTTGTCTACATGGTGAAAAAACGATCTCCTCAAAACTGAAATCTTGATCCCCACATTTACTTGACCTCTTACTTCAAACACAAATCCACACCAAGCAAACTCTCTAACCATCAATTTCAAGTTTTCAGGAGAAAGACTCTGATTGGCTCAATTTGGATCAGATGATCATGTCTGATCCAATCAGGAGTGTCCAGGAAGTAAGCAGGGTTTGCTTTACATAAAATGACCCCAGAGTCCCATTTCTATGTGTAGGGAGTAGGTGATGGAGAAATAGCCCCAAAGGCTGCTACTGTTCTTTCTCGGCCCAACTGAGAAGTCATAGGTCCTCCTAGGCTGGCAAAAGGCATGTAACTCAATAAGAAACTTTTGAAGGTGGGAGAGCTGGGTGTTGACATACCAGCCTTATTACTTGTAAGGACATACAACAAGTTATATTACAGTTATAAAAATGCAGCAAAAACAAGAAAAAGAAGCCAAAGAAGATGAATAGAAATCTAAGCAAAAGAAATCTCAGGGGATCTGCTTTTTTGAATACAACCATAATGATGGTAATGAACACAGAAATGGTTGGAATGAAAACAGGTGCTTGTTTGATTCTCTTAAGTAATGATAATGATAAATAGCAAATGTGTATATAGCATTTACTGGGTGTCAGGCACTGTTGTAAGTGTTCTATAGATTATCTATCAACCCATTTAATCATGCAGAAACTTGATAGAGATTCTAAAGGGTGTGAAACCTAGGACTAGACACTGGAGGTTGGGGAGTGGTGGTGCTCAAACTCCTCAAAAATAGCTTTGAAACTAGTTAGGAGAATAAAGAGGGAGGGCATGTCTGACTTACTCTGGAGGAGGCAGAAGAGTGGTTAGAGTTAGGCTCTGCAGCAGCCAGACAGCTGTGGTTTGAATCCAGCTGAATCTTGACGTTGTGCAAAGTTACTTAATATCTCCGAACCTCAGCTTCCTCTTCTGTAAAATGGGGATTAAAAAAGCCTACCGTGGAAGATTGTGGGGAAGATTAAATGTGACATGCAGGTGTGCTAAGTTGCTTTAATCAGTCCAACTCTTTGTGAACCTATGGACTGTAGCCCGCCAGGCTCCTCTGTCCAGGACATTCTCCAGGGAGTGGGTTGCCTTGCCCTTCTCCAGGGGATCTTCCTGACTCAGGGATCGAACCCTCATCTCTTCAGTCTCTTGGCAGGCAGGTTCTTTACGACTAGCACCACCTGGGAAGCCTGTTAAATGTAACATAGGAAATGCCTAGTACTGCCTAGTACTGAAATGCCTAGTACTGCCCCTGGCACATAGAAGACCTTAATAAATGCAATGATATGTTAGTTGGGAATACAAAGTGTGGATTACAGCCTGTATACCTTACAATCTTTGCACACTTGGAATTAATTCTCAAAAAACTTTGACTTTCTCATCTAAAAAGCATGTTTGATGATAGATCCTATCTTGTGAGGTCTTATGAGGAAGAATTCAGGTAATTCAAGGTAAAGTCCCTAGTGCTATCTATTACATATTGTCAGTTTGTTGTTGTTATTATTGTCAACATTCTAGGATGAGGAACTAAAGTAACACAGAGAAAAAGGCAGGCAGTTAAAAACGACAGCATACAATACAGTATTGTAAGTAAACTAAAGTTAAAATAAAAATTAAAAAAAAGACAGCATAAAACCCATTCCACTGTTAAGTGATTTGCACTGTACAATTAGTAAATTACACTCGTTTTTTTTTTTTTTTGCAAAACTACTTTAACAAGAGGAGGACACTTATGACAGTTACAACGCCCCCAAAACAATTCATTTTTCCAGGAAGATCCATCTTCTTCTGACAATGTTCATTCATTTTGATGGCATCTGCATTCCCCTTGATTTGCCTAATTTTAATGAGACATTAGGTCAGTGTCACAAAACTAATTTCAGAGTAGTCTGGTTGCTTGACAAAAATTCTGTTGTCATGACATTATTCGGTTGATACAGAGAAACTCTTTTCCATTGACTTCCAGGCTCAAACTCTTACGCCAGCACAAGTGTGAAATGGTTGTTTTTAAAAAATATATAATTAAGGTTTAAAAAATCTGGGAGACACCTTCTTGGAGTCTTAACACTACACATTAGTATCCATTGATGCAAGCAATAGAAACCAACCTTGGCTAGCATAAGAGAAAGGAGAACGTTAGAACATACTGAGTGGATAAGAGTAAGGGAAGGGATAAGTAAGAGAAAAGTAAGGGAAGGATAAAAGCCAGCAACCAGGGGCTCCAGGTATTAAGGAAGCAGAGCAGCGGAACCGTCTTGTCTAGACTCCAACACTTGAGCAGCTCCAACCTTTATCTCCTGGAGAAGGCAGTGGCCTGGAAAATCCCATGGACCGGGGAGCCTGGTGGGCTGCAGTCCATGGGGTCGCGAAGAGTCAGACACGACTGAGCGACTTCACTTTCACTTTTCACTTTCATGCATTGGAGAAGGAAATGGCAACCCACTCCAGTATTCTTGCCTGGAGAATCCCAGGGATGGTGGAGCCTGGTGGGCTGCCGTCTATGGGCTCACGCAGAGTCGGACACGACTGAAGCAACTTAGCAGCAGCAGCAACCTTTATCTCCATCTTGTTTTGCTGCGTTTGAGGGCTGAATTCCCAGTTAGAGTCCCATTGGTCTTGCTTGGCTTGTATGTGTGCTCCTTGGCTAAGAGAAGGTGAGGCACAGTGATTTACAATTTCAATGAGACCCTAGACACTGAGGGAGAGGAGATTTCCTAAAAGAAGGACAGGAACAAGGACATGGTGTATTTGCCTGAATGGGACCTCCTTTTCTTTGGTTGTCATTTACCGGAATTGCAATCAATGCTTTGCAGTGGTTGGCTGATGGCCAACTTCAATCATGGATTGACTATCACTGGAAACATGAAATAGAGACGCTGTCAGAGAAGGGAGTCACTAGATTCTGGAGGACTAGGATGAAACTAGATGATCCTGGTCCCATTTGATTTAATTCAGGGAGTCTTCTCTGTACCCAAGAAAGGATAAAAAATGTGGTCCCCAGAGATGGAGTCTCTTAGCAATCTGGGCTTTGCAATCAATTTTCTGTGCAGAGTACCTCATCTGGATTTAGACCTGAAGCAGTGGGGTGGGGTCACTTAGCACAGGGAAGAAGAGATGGGAAAGGCAACTTTATAGCACCCTTTATCATGAATATAATAGGGTCAGATGAGGCTGACAAGCCAGTCCGCACAGCTGCTGTGAAGAAGGAAGGCTGGGCTGAAATTGCAATATGAATTATTTAGGCAGAACATGAGGAAGGGCTTTCTGGCTGCAAGGAAAGTCAGACATTGGAGCAAGCCTTCAAGGTATGGTTTTGTTCCGAGGTGATCAGTTAGTGTCCCTTCTGCCCCGAATTCTGTGACACCCCCCACCCCCCAGATAACCACAACATTTTGTCTACGTAGGATTGGGTTTCAGAATATTTCTCAGCCCAGCACTTGAGATGGCTTCCACTGATCAACTGGACTGGGGAATGGAGGGGGCGGGGCGGGGATGACCCAATTTATTGCCCCAAATGTAGATTCAGAGTTGAGATTGTGAGTAGAAACAGTTCGCACTCAATATCTCTTCAGTATTTTGCCACACTTGGGAGTCATGGCCGACTCTTTAGGTAATCGCCAAGGCAACAACAACGACAACAGCAACAGAAAATCCCAAGGGAGAGAAAAAAAGGACAGGGAATTTTGTATGGGTGAATGCTTTGAAGCAGAAGTGCAGTATTAACTGGAAGTGTTTAACTCCCTCGAGAACACACAGAATAGATATGTGTCACTTAAGAGTTTTTGCACTGTATACAGAAAGGAAACACAAATCACTCTGGCTAAAACAATTTATGCAACTTATTGACTACAGCAACAGGGAAATCCAGACACTGCTCAATTTGGTTGATCGGGTACGGCTTGATCTAGCAGTTAACCGCCCTCTCCTTTTGCATCTTCGTGGTAATAGCTTCATCCTCAGGCATCTCTTCATGCATCATCATTAGCTCCATGCTCTTTGCTCCTGGTCTAGAAACAGCTGCAGCAGCTGCAGACTTTCCACCTTTCAACCCACACCATTCAGAGAAGACAGAACATCTCTTTAAATCTCTTACTCGAGTCCTTGGAGTCTCTCTTTCTCATTGGTGGGTTCTTTACCACTAGGGCCACCTGGGAAGCCCACAGTGCTAACATACATGGGTTATTCTGAGGATTTTTCTACACATTACATGGGATGATGACAAGCAATAGCGCCTCCATTTGCATCTTAAATTGGATTCAAATAGGGACTCTTGTGCAAGAGACCTATTGAAGACTGCTTTCCAGAGAAGAGTGGGCTTGCCTGGTGGCTCCGGGGTAAAGAATTCACTGCCAGTGCAAAAGATGCAGGTTCAATCCCTGGGTTGGGAAGATCCCCTGGAGAAGGAAATGGCAACCCACTGCAGTATTCTTGTCTGGAGAATCCCATGGATGGAGGAGACTGGAGGGCTACAGTCTACGGGATTGCAAAGAGTCAGACACAACTAAGTGACTAAACAGCAACAGTCCAGAGAAGGGTGGCATCGAGGAAAGCAAACGGTTCAGGGAGAGGAGCTCAGAAGTGTTGGTCTCAGCTGGCCTATGGGCTGATCCCGTGGAGAACACTGGGCCTCCACCGAATCTCAGAGTTGGTCCCACTCTAAGGCAAGGGGTCTGGCTTTCTGTGCTATTGGGCCTTTCAGGCTGCTCCAAGCCCCAGGGGATGGAACCTCGTTGGCGAGGCAACTTCCATTCAGTGGCAGCCAATTCTCCAGCGATGAGGGTGGCTGTGAGTCACTAGCAGTCTTTGTTCAGTAGTGGGGAGGTGCCTGCCATGGTGAAGGGAATCGAGGCCATCGACTCCACCATGCTGGATGCAAACTGGCGACCAAGGGGGAGGGAGACTGGGCTTGTGAGTAGCTCTAGCTTATCAACACAGGAGCCGAAGAGCAGAGCTGAGGTCCCCAGTGCCAGCAGCTGTTGGAGGAGGATTGGAGATGGAAACTGCTTGCCTCTTACCATGACCTGATTCCTGCTATCAGTTTTCTCCAAAAAGCCGAACCATCTTTTTCAAAAAGATGATCTGGACCAGCCCCGCTATTTTAAAAACAAGGAAACCAAGGCCCAGAAAAAATCAAGTAACCCAGATTCACACAGATAGGGGGACAGACCCAAGACTGAACTTGCCCAAGCATTCTTCTTCAAACCCAGAGAGCCTCTTTCTGCTGCTTCTCTGAAAACAGGCAACTGGGGGAGCAGCGGTTGCTTTGAGGAACTATGTCTCCATGAACTCAGTGACCCCCCTCCCACTGCTTAGAAGCAAATTTTGGTCACGCGGTGAATAAGCCTCCCAGACAATGGTGTTCTTGCTTCGGATGAGGCTTGCAGGAAACACAGTGAGCTCAGGTCTGCGATAGCCAGGGAGACAGAGAACTGGTGCCTGGGCGCTCACATTTATTTAACAAATATTTATTGTGCTAGACAGTGGGGGTTGCAGCGCTGCACCATCCAGATGGAGTCTTTCTTCTGGAGGCTACAGTCCAGTGGCAAAGACAAAAGTTAAACTACTCTTTGTGTGATAAAAATGACAATTTTGGTAACTGCTCTGAAGATGTCTGGGGTACTGGTACTGTGTGAACCTGTAAGCAAGTGTCCTGACCTGGTTTGGGGTCAGAAAGCTTTCTCTGTGGGAGTGATCAGAAGGAGATTGAAAGAATGGAGAGAAATTAGGAATTGGGTGGGTGGGGTTTGAGAAAGAGGATGGAAGAACATTCCAGAAAGAAGGAACAGCTTGTGTATGATCTCCAAGGTGGGGTGGTCTGCTTGAGACCCTGTTCATTTGAGGAAGGTGAGGTGACTGGAGGGTAGGGTGGGAATGGGTGTGTTGAGAGATGAGGGTGGAAATTGACTCTTGAGTCAAGAGGAGGACAGGGCAGGAAGGTAAACACAGTAGGTATGAGGGTTGAGGGTGTGTGTGGACGTGTGTGTGTAGGTTAACAGAATACAATTTGTGTTTTAGAAGTATCATTCTGGAAGTTATGGCATGAAAGAAGTATACTTAGCAATATGGCAGACTCAACTGGCATAGCCCTCTCCCTTCTTCACACAAGGTAGAATTATTGGAGAGAGAAACATATATATATATATATAAAATATGAATATATTATTACTATTGTATGGTTGGATACCATTACTGACTCAATGGACATGAGCAAACTCCGGGAGATAGTGACGGATAGGGAATCTTGGTGTGCTGCCGTCCATGGGGTTGCAGAGAGTCGGACAGGACTTAGCAATTGAACAGCAATTATTAATGAGTATAATTTATAGTAACTACTGACATCTCCACTTAAGGCTAGAATGCAGCTTCCTTTATTAAAAGGGTGGAGAAATTCTATCCACACATTCAGGGAAGGTTGTTGTCCACCCTGGGTTGAAGGTTGAGAAAAGGAAATGTTTAGTCACTACAAAAGTGTCCAACTCTTTTCCATCCCATGGACTGTAGCCCACCGGGTTCCTCTGTCCATGGAATTTCCCAAGCAAGAATCCTGGAGTGGGTTGCCATTTCCTTCTCCAGGGGATCTTCCTGAATCAGGGATCAAACCAGCATCTCCTGTGCTTGCAGTCAGTTTCTTTATCACTGAGCCATCTGGGAAGCCCTTGAGAAAAGAAAATATCCAGTGAAAAAGTGAAAGGTTAGATCTGTGTTATGTGTGGGTGCACACCTGAAGTAGATTTTTTTTTTTTTTTTTTTTTTTTACTTTTTAGCAGCACCGTGTGGCATGTGGGATCTTAGTTTCCCCAGATCACTAGGGAGGTTCCTAGAAATTTTAACATGAGAAATTAAGGTATAAATTCATCTGGGGCCAAGGAAACACCTGGAGAGTAAGATACCTTTGTATGGTAACTTCTGCATCCCTTGGCTCACAGAACTTTCACAGAATAAAGAACCTCTGTTTATGAGGAGCTCATCATTAAAAAATTATAAGCCACATCATTAGATATTTTACATAAAGGAAAGTTAAGAAATAACATCTCAGGAACTTGAGACAGTTGAACCATCTGTAAGAGATTATAAAATCAGGTTGTTGAAAATGATCAAATAAAAGAAGGATGAAAGACAATCATGAAAGCACAGGATATTGTTAAAAAAAGAGAGAAAAAAAATTTAAGGCCAACTAAAATAAACAGTAATCAAGAATATCCTCGCTGAAATGAAATACTTGTGGATTTCCCTGGCAGTCCAGTGGTTAAGACTCCTCACTTCCAGTGCAGGTTTGGCATGGGTTCAATGCCTGGTTGGGGGACAAAGATCCCACATGCCATGCAGCGCAGCCAAAAAAATAACTTTTAATACTTGACTTCATAAACAATTAGACATAGCTTCAGAGAAAGGTAATAGTTTGAAAGATAGATTGAAAGAAATTATCCAGAGTGAAAAATTGGTGCTGATGAATTGGAAGGTGTCAAGAATAGAGTCAAAGGATGCTTGAGTTGTGTTGTCCCAGGCAAATGTGGTGCAATTAGAATGAAATTTAGGATACTTTGTGTTTCAGGACCAAGAAAAACGGGCCTGCTAAGGCAGCGATTGGGCTTCCTGTGCAGCTCAGCTGGTGAAGAATCCACCTGCAATGCTGGGGATCCTGGTTTGATTCCTGGGTTGGGAAGTTCCCTTGAAGAAGGGATAGGCTACCCACTCAAGTATTCTTGGGCTTCCCTGGTGGCTCAGATGGTAAAGAATTCACCTGCAATGCAGGAGACCTGGGTTCGATTCCTGGGTTAGGAAGATCCCCTGGAGGAGGGCGTGAAAACCCACTCCAGTATTCTTGGCTGGAGAATCCCCATGGACAGAGGAGCCTGGTGGGCTACAGTCCGTGGGGTCACAAAGAGTTGGACATGACTGAGCGACTAAGCACAGACACAAGAAAGAGACCAGTGAGCTTATCCTCTGCAGGGAAACTGGTGACTGGGTCGAGTAGAGAGAGACTGATTTTCAGGCATTATAAGGAAGTTTTCATTTTTCTAAGAACAAGGCTTGAAGAGACAATGAATTATTATTGTGAACACTAGAGGTGGGTATGGGGCTCCCCAGGTGGCACTAGTGGTAAAGAATCTGCCTGCCAGTGCAGAAGATACCAGAGATGTGGGTTTGATGCCTGGGTTGGGAAGATCCCCTGGAGTAGGAAATGGCAACCCCCTCCAGTATTCTTGCCTGGAGAATCCCATGGACAGAGGAGCCTGGCGGGCTACAGTCCATACAGCTGCAAGGAGCTGGACATGACTGAGCGACGGAACACACACACAGATGTGGGAATGTGAACCTAGCTCTTTTGGACGCCAAAGCCCATTTGTGGAAATACTGAAGCTGAGATGGTAAGGGTAGTCACCTTGAGATTTTTCTTGGGACATAGAGTCTTGGATCTGCAGCAGAGTTGGAGGGAGAGGGGAAGATGGGGCAGACGGCTTGGGGAGCTGGATCCTTCTTTTTCTGGACTTGGCCTTGGACCTGACTTCAACCTCAGGTAACAAGATGATCAGGAGGAACTTCTACTGTAGATTCTGTCTTTCACTGTAACGAAGGGTTTCAGAAAGCCTGACTCTGCCACTAGCCGTAGGATCTTGGTCCAGTTGCTTTCTGCCTCTGAGCCTCTGTTTGTTCATCTGGAAACTGGGCATGTTGATAAGGCTCATCTTACAGGACTTTTGACAAGATTTCCTGAATCATACATAAAATGGCAAGTTGGTAATAAAAGTTACAATAAATGCTAGCAGAAAGGTGGTTGGTTGTGACTATTTCTGGATACAACAGAGTACTTGGGACGGGAAGGGTCTACTTAGGAGGGAGTCCATATTAGCTGTCATCGATTTTTAGGTAAGGATCAAAAAGAGTGAAGAACTATTAAAATCCAAGTTATGAAGTATGCACATGGGACACAGAGGGAGCAGATAGATTATAAATCAGAGAAAGTCAGGCCTCTGGGGAAAACCCTGTTCCCCTTTGGGGAGCTGTTGCTCCAATTCAGCCCTGGATTTTTCTTCTGGGTACTCAGGTGGGCTTGGAGAATTTCCTCTGGAGTTGTATATTTTTCTTCCTTGACCTCCCCTGCCTGCAGCCTTTGTATCTCTTTGCATTTTCACAGTGACAAGCCTCTCTATATATGCAACATGGTACAATGGGATATATACATGTATATATATATATATATAGAGAGAGAGACAGAGACAGAGAGAGGGGCGGGGGTCTTCCAGGTGGCTCAGCAATTGAGTTCACCTTTAATGTAGGAGCCACAGGAGTTGTAGATTTGACCCCTAGGTTGGAAATGTCCCCTGGAGGAGGGCATGGCAACCCCCTCCAGTATTCTTGCCTGGAGAATCCCATGCACAGAGGAGCCTGGTGGGCTACAGTCCATAGGATCGCAGAGTCGGACATGACTGAAGTTACTTAGCACAGCAGAGAGAGAGAGGGAGAGGGAGAGGGAGAGGTGCCAGGACAAACTAGCTCAGATGAAACTGTCACTGACTCAGATGCTCACTCTGGCAGAGGAGAGGAGCACCAAGGATTTAAATAGGTGTGGCTCACTTTCCCCCTCTGTCTGCCTCCTCCCTCCTCTGCCTTTTCTGTAGCTGGACTCTGCCCAGCTTCAGACCACACCCCATAAAGGAATACCCCGTCAGGAGAGGGCCTGTTCCTATGTCTCCCATCTCCCGTTTCAGGGATGCTGCCCAGGTCTCCACTTCTCAGTACTTTTCCGTTCTCTCTTTGTCCTTTGCCAAAGCACCAGCAGAAGGGATTCTGGGAAAGAAAAGATTGTCATTGTCACAGGAAAGGAGAAAAGGCAAAATGTGATGAATTCCCCAGATGTGGTCGTCTGATTTGGGAGAAGGATAGAAGATATGATTTTCACCCACCCTCGGAACTGCACGAAGCAGTTGACAAAACGTGTAACTGAACTTCACCTCTTTGGAAGATGACTTTAAAATAGGCCATTAGACAAATGTAAGCGAAGAGCCAATTGAGTGCTAAATATACCCATTCTTATAAAATCTGCTATTTTTGAGTTAAATGTTGCAGAAATTACCGAATTTGCATTTAATTATTTTAATAGATCTTGTTTACAGATGACTAGGCAAAAATGAAAGAAAAAAAAAATACCCCAAACTAATTCACTTTGACTGCTCGGGTTGTAACTGTGCCTAAAATAGAAAAACATACTCAGAATGTTTTCTCAAAGTCAGAGGGAAAGCCAACTTTAATTCCATTTGTCTCAGTGTCAACACCACACATGCTGAATTTCCCATTAAATGAGATTTATGCATTTGATATTGGGGACAAAATATACATTCTCTGAAGATGGACTTTTCTGGACCTCTCTCCTAATTGGCTTATCGACCTTGCTTTGGGTGTAATGAAGAGATAGTGCGTTATGTAATTGACAAGACTCTGGTCTCTGTAGTCAAGTACGAATGGGATTGAATTCAAGTTATGCTCTGTACTAGCTGTGTGTCCTTGGGTAAGTCACTTAACTTCTCTGAGTCCTGGTCTCTTCTTCTAAAGTAGAGATATTAATTTAACTGTGTAAGAGTGTCAGAAAAGTTAATGATAATCAATGTGTAAGGCCGGGGCTTCCCAGGAGGAGCTGATGGTAAAGAACCTACCTGCCAATGCAGGAGATGTAAGAGCTGTGGGTTTGATTCCCAGGTTGGGAAGATTCCCTGGAGGAGGGCATGGCAGCCCTCTCCAGTATTCTGGGCTGGAATATCCCATGGACAGAGTTCCCTGGCGGTCTACAGTCTGTAGGGTCACAAAGAATTGGACACGACTCAAGTGACTTAGCAAGCACACACATACCTAAGGCCAACTAGCCCAGTGCCTGGCACAAAGTGGGTGCTCAGGAAATATGTATTTTGTCCTTCTCCTCGCAGCTTCCTCTTTTTACAGACATCAATTTCTTCCCCCTCCTCCTTGAGAGAGCAAACTTGCTGGGTTCAATGGTTTCTTAACACTTCCTAGGCCCCAGGGATAACTGGGAGAAAGAAGAGGAGAATTAGCTGAGCAAACACTGTTTGTGACTATACTTGCTGGCACTGTGTGTTTGGAACCTGTTTCTCAGGAGACTGGCAGGCATCTGCTTGAAACATTTTTCATTCCTACCTCTGCTTTGAGGACGATGAGACCCATTAGCCCACAATACACATACATAGTTTGTCTTTGTGTTTTCAAGCTAAGCTAAGGATGCTGGGAAATGGCCTGCCTTGCTGTTTGGTTTCTGGGTTGGTTGACCACCTCCATTCTGCATGTTTTAATTAACTGGGGAAGGCACAATGAGTGAATAGGCAAATTATCATTTCCCAAATGTGAATATGGTGACCTCACTAGGTCGGGGAAGGGACATGAAAACACAAATTGTTGCTTCTGCCATGTATGGAAATAGCAAGAAGACTGCTGGCTTTATCTTTGAACCAAGAGGAATCTTGCCAGAAACCTACTTTGCTGCTGTTGCCTTGATCTTGGACTGCCCAGTCCTCCCGAAGGGCTGTGACACTGAACTAATGGAAATACACTTTACTGTCCTTGACATGATATGAACTTTGCCTTTGTATCAATATTTTATGTCTTTAGTACCCAAGGGACACATGTCCAAACACAATGAACGACTACCAATCAGGAGTCAAATATATTGGAGTTTCAGCTGAAGGCAGTTAATTGTTTGGGAATCTGGAGTTGTCTTCTCTGGGGAGGAAGGTTTTTAAGTGTTGAGAGGCTGCCAACTTCCTCTTCAGGACTGTTCTAGCTTGTGTGGACTTCAGGCACAATATTTGCTATTTGTCAAGGAAGAAGATTATGGTCTAGGCAGTCCTTATTTTACAGACCCCTAGCCTTGCATCCTCTTCATGGATCACAGCCTTGTCATGGTGAAGGGGTTGTGTAGCTCAATGAAGCATGAGCCATGCCATGCAGGGTCATCAAGATGGATGGGTCAACATGGAGAGAGTATTAAAAGGCAAAGACAAAGACATCGCTTTGCCTATAAAGGTCTATATCGTCAAAGCTATGGTTTATGCAGTAGTCACATATGGAAGTGAGAGTTGGACCATAAAGAAAGCTGAGTGCCCAAGAATTGACACTTTAGAACTGTGGTGCTGGAGAAGACTCTTGAGAGTCCCTTGGACTGCAAGGAGAGCAAACCAGTCAATGCTAAAGTAAATCAACCCTGAATATTCATTGGAAGGACTGATGCTGAAGCTCCAATATTTTGGCCACTTGATGCAAAGAGCCCACTCTTTGGAAAAGACCCTGATGCTGGGAAAGATTGAGGGCAGGAGGGGAAGGGGGTGGTAGAGGACGAGATGATTGGATGGCATCACCGACTCAATGGACATGAGTTTGAGCAAGCTCTGGGAGATGGTGAAGGATAGGGAAGCCTGGTGTGCTGCAGTCAATGGGTTGCAAAGTGTCGGATATGACTTAACGACTGAACAACAAGAACAACAACAAGCCTTGTATTGCTAAGTTTGACAGAGTATAACATTCAGTCAATGAACCGTGGACATTCTACACAGGCAGAAGCTGGTGATATTGTTTCTCATCTCTGTATCCCTGGCTTTGAACCTACTATCTGGCATTTTGTGAATACTCAATAAATAGTGCATAGGTTTATTCTGCTTGACAATAAACTCTAGCCAGTGGTTCTCAAACTTGAATGTGCCTCGGAGTCACTTGGAGGGCTTTTGATAACACACATTGCTGAGCCTATGGCTACAGTTTACTATTTATTAGGTCTGGCGGGGGGGGGGGGCGGTGCTGAGAATTGACATTTTGAGAACTACAGCTCAGGTGTCAGTAGTGAAAGCTTTCGAGTCAGTCTTGAGTTTGAATTCCTACTTCTGCAGGTGTTAGCTGGGTAATTCTGACGCAGATGAGCGAATCCTGTCTGTGACACTTAGCTGTGTGATCCTAGGAGGGCTTCCCTAGTGGCTCAGTGGTAAAAAAAAAAAAAAAAAAAAATCTGCCTGCCCCAGCAGGAGACATGGGTTCGATCCCTGATCTGGGAGGGTCCCCTGGAGAAGGAAATGGCAACTCACTCCAGTATTCTTGCCTGAAAGTCTCCAAGGACAGAAGAGTCGGACACAACTTAGCAACTGAACAGCAGTGATCTCAGGCAAGTGGCAATCTCTTCAAACTTGGTTTCCTCCCTGCCTGTCTTGTAATATTTAGACACAATGTGTATAAGATGCCAAATGAATCCCAGGTGTGTAATTGGCATCCATAAATGCCAGCTCTGATAATTAATGGCCAATATCCTTTTGCTTAACTAATTCAGAATTAGCCGTTCTATGCTGCTGTAAACCCACTGGAGCCCCAGCCAACCCAGGAGTCTCTGTTTCTCTCTCACTTGCTGGCCCTGGGTTGTGCTTTCTGAATTTCTTTTCTTAAGGCACAATTCTAGATAACGATTTATCCACCAAAGAACTTAAACTTTGAAATATACATTTTTTGGGTGTATTAAGCATTTATGACAGGTTTGAAGTGGCCCCCTCCTTTTCTCAAGGAATATAAAATATATAGATAGTTGGGCTTGTGTATAAACAAATTGGGGTTTCCCAGGTGGCACTAGTGGTAAAGAACCCACCTGCCAATGCAGGAGAGACAAGAAATGATGGTTCAGTCCCTGGGTTGGAAAGATCCTCTGGAGGAGGGCATTGCGGCCCATTCCAGTATTCTTGCCTGGAGAATCCCATGGACAGAGGAACCTGGTAGGCTGCAGTCTGTGGGGTCATAAAGAGTCCAACATGACTGAGCAAAATAGCAACATTAATGAAAAAGGATTTTAAATCCTAACAGAACTTCATTTGTTCTTTTATTAAATTTTTGCTTTCCCATTTACTTGTAAATGCTACATTTTGTATCTGTAATAAATCAGGTCCATTTTTCTTATTCTCATAACTGAAAAATCACCATTCCACCCAATGTTATTGTATTCATTTGCCAGTGCTGCCATAACAATGTGCCGCAGACTGGGGGCTTTAAACAACAGAAATTAATTTTCTCCCAAGTCTGGAAGCTGGAAGTCCAAGATCAAGGTGAGCGCAGTGTTAGTCTCCTATGAGGCCTTTCTCCGTGGCTTGCAAATAGCCCCTTCTTGCTGTGCCCTCTTGGGGTCTTTTCTCTGTGTGCTGACATCCCGTGTGTATGCGTGTGCATACACGTGTGTTTTAATCACTCAGTCATATCCCACTCTTTGCATCCCCATGGACTGTAGGCCACCAAGCTCCTACATCCATGGGATTCTCCAGGCAAGAATACGGAGTGGGTTACCATGCCCTCCACCAGGGGCCGACCTATCCCTAGAATTTCCCTGAAGTTCTGAATCCTGTTCTCTGCAAGTGAAAGGGGAGCCTTTTTCCTGTGTAGTGCATGGGAACCACTTTTAAGCCACCGTGAGGAAGGAAGGAGGCTCAGAGAATGAGACATCCATAATTAACCTAAAGGTCTTGACAGGTTTCTGCAGGATGCCCAGGGCAGAATGTCCAGATTCTCTTCGAGGAGCACTTCTGGGCTCCCATCCACTCTGTGCAGGGGGCAGTTGCTGCCTTGGGAGTGGAGCTCAGTGCTGAGCTGGATAACATTCCCAGTGGGGTTCTGGAGTCGATGGCCCAGCTCTGATAGGCCTGGCTCTGCCCCTTGAGGCTTTGTGATGTTGGACAGCTCCCTTCGCCTCTTTAAGCTTTGGTTTCTTCACTCTTCAGCTATGAAGAGTAAGTGAACAGTAGTTAGCTAAAAGGAAATGGCATGTGTGTGTGTGTGTGTGTGTGTGTGTGTAAGGGACTGACATTAAAAGCTGCTGAATTTAAAAAAAATCTAATTTTATTTATTTCACAGCCCCTGGTCATAGTTGTGGAGCGGGATCTTTGATCATCCTGTGGCATGCGGGTTCTTTTCGTTGTGGCATGTAGGACCTAGTCCTTTGGAATCAAATCCAGGACCCTTGCACTGGGAGCATGGTCTTCGTGACCCCTTGGACTGCAGCATGCCAGGCTTCCCTGTCCTTCACTTTACCAGAGTTTGCTCAAATTCATGCCCATTGAGTCGGGGATGCCATCAAACCATCTCATCCTCTGCTGCCCCCTTCTCCTTTTGTCTTCAGTCTTTCCCAGCATGGGAAGGATGGAGTCTTAGTCATTTCTTGAGTGTATATGGCATTGTTCTAAGATCCAGGGTTGGCAAACCATGGCCTGCAGGCTGAATCCAGCTGCTGCCTATCAAAGCGTGATTGGAACACATCTACATCTATTCATTTACGTATTGTCCACGGCTGATTTGATGCTACAATGGCAGAATTGAGTAGTTCTGACAGAGACCATATGGCCTGTAAAGCCTAACATATTTTCTATTAGGCCCTTCACAGATAAAGTGTGTCAACCTCTGATCTGGGTAATGACACACAGAAAATCTCTTGACACACACACACACACATCACTTCCCTAGTGTAGTGGGATACTCTAGAAGAGGGGAGATAGGTAATAAACCTAATTCATTGCTAAATTTTATGTTATATGGACTTCCCTGGTGGTGCAGTGGTTAAGAATCTGCCTTGCAATGTGTGGGACACAGATTTGATCCCTGGTGGGAGAGCTAAGATTCCACATCCCATGGGGCAACTAAGCCTTCATGTCACAACTATGGAGTCCATGAGCCACAACTAGAAAAAAGGCTGTGTGCTGCAATGAAGAGCCCGCGTGCTGCAATAAAGACTCACACAGCCAAAATGAAATCAATAGGTAAAATAATCTATTACATTAGGAGGTGGTAAGAACAATGGAGAAGATTAAAACAGGGTGGGTGACAGGGCATGCTGGTAGGGAATATAGCTGTGACTTCCAAAGAGTAGTCAGAGCCAGCAACATTGAGAAGGTGACATTTCAGAAGGAGGTGAGGGAATGAGCAGTGAGGTATCTGGGAGGAGAGTGCCCAGGGACACGAGGTTATAAGTGCAAAGGCCCTGAGGCATAAGTGCTCAGTGCATCCTGAAAGCAGTGAGGAGTCCGCGTTGCTGGAGCAGAAGGTACAGGGAAGAGAAATGGGACGTCAGTCCTAAAGGAAATCAACCCTGAATATTCATTGGAAGGACTGATGCTGAAGCCGAAGCTCCAATACTTTGGCCACCTGATGTGAAGAGCTGACCCATTGCAAAAGACCCTGGTGCTGGGAAAGATTGAGGGCAGGAGGAGACGGGGACAACAGAGGATGAGATGGTTGGATGGCATCGCCAACTCAATGGACATGAGTCTGATCAGACTCCGGGAGATAGTGAAAGACAGGGAAGCCTGGCGTGCTGCAGTCTGTGGGGTCGCAAAGAGTCAGACGCGACTGAGCGACTGAACAGCAGCATCTCACTGGGGGACGGGGGACAGTTGTCTCTGACCTTGTGGTTTCTTCAGAGGATTCTGCCTTTTGCCCTGTGTGAGCTGGAACACTGGGTGATGTTGAGCCGAGAAGGGCCATGATCTGACTTGTACTTTATAACTCCCTTTTTAGCTGCAATATTTGAGCCAGGGAAACTTCAGGAGTTTGGAGAGCCTGGGGTCTCCATGTGGACCTCTGAGCCTCCCATCCTGGACCATTTCCCTTGACGCCTGCAGGCGGTGATGAGAACCCAGGAATTGACAGGGGTCAGCCTACGATGCAACAGCAAGCGGGACTGATGTGAAGGAACAGTGGTCTTTAAGGGATGGATGCTAATCCTCACCAGCAGGTTGTTGGGAATACAGGAAAGGGAGCTCAGTGCCCCAGAGGCGATTTCTCAGGAGAACTCAGAAAAGCAGATTTTAATGTCAGGTCTTCCAGCTTTTGTAAGTTTGCTAGTAATTCACCTTGTCTTTTTAAAATACCATGCAAAACATAGAGTATCAGCAGGAAGTTTCCAGCACAAATACAGGTGAATGCCCCCTTTTTGCTTCTCATACCTTGCAGGTGGGCTTCCCAGGTGGCACCAGTGGTAAAGAACCCGCTGGCCAATGCAGGAAATGTAAGCAACCCAGGTTCAATCCCTGAGTTGGGAAGATCCCTTGGAGAAGGGTATGGCAGCTCACTCCAGTATTCTTGCCTGGAAAATTCCATGGACAGAGCAGCCTGATGGGCTGTAGTCCATGGGGTCGCAAAGAGTCAGACACTAGTGAAATGACTTAGCACGCTTGCAACTAGCAGGAGTAGCTTGACAGCAATGATGGATCCTCACTTGGCTCACTCCTACCCCAGGTCTAACCCTGTTTTCAGGGCTACTTCAGAGACTGAGAGGCTACAAGCTTATGCTTGCCCTCCTGAAGTTTCCACTCTAGGAAAAAGAGTAGCATACAAGTCCTTAAAAACAGAAATAACTGGGTTAAAGATAGGGTTAGGGTTATTATTACAGACTGGAGTCTGGCCAGCAATTGAGTTTTGTTTGAGTAACATAATTGCGTATAGAATAAAAAATGTCTTAAGTTAACTGCTGGCTTTTGAAAAGTGAAGGATTTCAGAGTAAATTCCAGATTTGGGCTTCTCATGAAAACATTGGGAGAATCTGGCCACACCAGACCCGAATTCCGGCATGGGTGATGGTGATGCTGAGAATGGCTCCCTCTTGCAGGTGGGCTGTGTGCTCCCTGCTCACTCTGGGCCGGATCTGCCTGGCTAATCTATATACCCTGCCTGTTCTCCTCCTCCCTGAAGTTCTGGGTTTGCATCTCTTGAAATTGAGGCTGCTCATCTGAGTAGCACACCTGGGGCTGAGTCTTGTGTGTATGAACTCCCATGCTTGGCCCTGGAACTCAGAACATTGTGTGTCCACCATGACCAATAAATGACCAGTTACGATTCCTCCAGTGTGTCGTTGCATCTCCGTGCACCTGGCTCAATCTCCAGGCCAGAGCAGCCTTCAGAGGAAATTACAATTACTGCTATTTTGGGAGAATTCTGACCTGCCCTGTGTGTCCCAGAGGTATCCTTTCTTTATCTCTTCCAGGTCCCTCTGTTCTCAGGTGGTTCTCAGGGCCAGGAAGTCCATGGTAGCCATTGTTGCCCCTCTGAAATATTAGGGGCAAGAGAGAGAGGAGAGATTTTCCTTCCATCCCATCTGATGCCCCAGTTCAGCCTTCCTGGTCAAGTTGATCACACCGTAAAGTCAGGGTCACGGCTGGGCCTTGGGAAACATTTCATGCATGAGGTCATAACTGGCTTTCCCCTTTCTGTCCTCTCTCCCGACTCCCCCTCCCTCAGCCCTTTCTCCATTTTTCTGTCACTGTGATGCTCCATGATTCCCCTTGACTTTTGGGGAGAATTCACTCTCCATGACTTGTTTTGTCCCTGCTAATCCCCAATCAATATGGCATCCGATGCAGTCACTGTTCAGGGAAAAATAATTATTATTCTCCCTGGGCCAAAAGTCATCTTAATTTAAAGGATAAATCGTTAAGTCAACTTCCAGACTTCATTCTTAAGGGACACAGGTGATGGGTTGGCAGATGGAACAGACAGTTTATGATAGTCTATTCATATAGCAATGCCCTTAAAATTTTTTTTAAGTATCCAGAAATTAATTAATTTTTTTTTTTTGGCTGCACCATGTGGCATGTGGGATCTTAATTCCCCAACCAGGGATTGAACCTGTGCCCCTTGCATTGGAAGTGCAGAGTCTTAACCACTGGACTGCCAGGGAAGTCTTATCTTTTCTTATTTCTACTTTTTTTGAAGGCCTACTATGTGTGGATCTCTGACCACATTATCTCTACTTCTCCCAATAGCCTGCAAGGTAGTTTTCTCAGTTATAACATGAAGAAATTGAGGCAAGAAGATGGCACAAGTTACCCAAGGTCATATGACTAGTTGGTGGCAGAACTAGGATTGAAACACGGATGTGTCAGACTTCAAAGCTCATGCCATACATTGAGGAAAACACCCACCAAGACCCCCATCCCCCTGCTTTTCATCCTTAAGCTTCTCTGGGATAGGATGAAATCTCCCTCCTTAAAAATTTCTCCTGTGTGAGTTTGATGATTTATCTCCTTTGAGAGTGATTTATAGAGTTTCCGTGATATCTAGGGGGACGTGATTATCTTTCTTGGATGACTTATTGCATGTCTGGGGCCATGAAGTATCTTTAATGTCTCATGAGTGTGTGAGTGGGAGAAGACTTGGCTGATGGGAAGGAAGCTTATTGCTCTCGCATCTGCAAAGCAAGAAGTCTCCAGTGGGAATCAGCTCCCCTCTCGTACATCATGTGTGACCCAGTCTTCCCGGGATTCTCAGCCTTGAGGAATGATGGAGTCACAGGGGCAGAGATTGCTCACATTTCCTGACTGTTATCATCATTCACACACACAGACTTCTGCCCGTGCAAACATTCTGTCGAGATTTCTCACAGCGGGTTCACTGTGTACTGGGATTTGTCTAGCTGCGTTCCTTTCATAGTATCCACCATGATTTTTCCCTTCTGCTTTGGCCTCATTGTCATTACTTGTGATTTAAGAAGCTCTTGAGGATGCTTCATGGTGCTGGTGCCCTTGAATCACCACCCATTGACTCTGCGTCCTAATGTTTCCAAAGTTTCCAACTCAGAAGTTTCCAGAGTCATGAGAAGTAGTCTCTCCCCAATTCTGAGATGGAATCTACTACCTGAGTTCCAAAGCCATCCTGCTTGGATTTACACTAAAACATCTCATGAAACCAGAGCCTTCAGTTTCTCCATTCATTCCCTCTCTAGAATGCTCCAAGGGTCACACACCTGGTTCTTGCACCATCCCCACATCTCTCTCTCTCTCTGGTCATCCAAGTCTCTTGGTTTCATCTTTATCCCCAACCAGTGCTCTACTGCAAGGGACTCATGTGAAAGTATTGTCTCATTTTCTCAAGGGGCTTAGCTCACAAGTTCTCCACACTCTCAGACATATCTGAAGTTCAGTCAAGGTAGGGCATGTTAATAGTGAACAGTATGCTTATGGATGGGAATGTAAAATGGTGCAGTGGCTTTGGAAAATGTTTGACAGTTACTTAAAGCATAAACTTCCCATTCAACCTAACAACTTCATTGCTAGGAATCTACCCAAGAGAAATGAAAGCATATGTTTACACAAAGATAAATCCATGAATATTTATGCAAACATTATTCATAATAGCTTCAAAGTGGAATCAATCCAAATGTCCATCAATCAATGAATGGATATATAAGATGTGGTATATCCAAGTAGTGGGATACAATTCAGCAATATAAAGGAATTAAATACTAGAACTGTTATGATGTGAGTGATCCTCAGAAACCTTATGCTCAAGGAGATAAACCAGATATATAAGCTAGTTGTGGTATGATTCCATCATGAAATATCCAGAGAAGGCAACTCTAAAGAGACAATAAGTAGATCAGGTTGCCTGAGGCTAGAAGTGGGAGCAAGAATTAAGAGCAAGTAGGCATGAGGAATCTTCTTGGGTGCTGGAAATGTCTAAAGTTAGAGGGTGGTAATGACTGAAATATTACAGATTTACTAAAAGCCCCCCATAGAACTGTATAGTTACAATGGCTGAATTTTATGGTATGTAAATTATATCTCAGTGAAACTGATTTTTAATATATGGACTCTAATTCAGACAGACCTTAATTTGAGTTCCTACTGCATTGCTCACTAGTTATGCCACTGTGGACTGCTGAATTTAACTGAGCTTCAGTTTCCTTTTCCATAAAATGGGTATAAGCACTGCCTCCTTGGGCTTTTGTGAAGATAGATATTGGTTAGAACATGAGAACTGCTTAGCATCAAGAAAATATAGCAACCACAACCAAAATTAGAATTTGTAAAAAAGAACAATTTATATACTCAGCAAGTTATTTTTAATTGTTGTCTTTCCTTGATGCTGATGTTTTTAATATTATTAACATTTTAAAAATATTCTGTAAGAGTGTACAGCTAGCAGAGTAATTGTGTTTCTTTATTGTCAGTGGTTCTTTTTTCTATTCCACATTTTAAAATGAAGTATATTCATAAAAGTACAAATGCAATGACCTTGAATACAAGTATTTAAAAATTTTTTTATTGGAGTATGGTTGCTGTACAAGCTTGTGTTAGTTTCTACTATACACCAGTATGAATCAGCTATGTGTATAGGTATTTGTGTATTCATACTCAGTCATGTCCAACTCTTTGCGACCCGATGGACTGTAGCCCACCAGACTCCTCTGTCCACGAGAGTTCACGACGATCATACTGGAGTGGGTTGCCATTTCCTCCTCCAGGGGATCTTCCTGACCCAGGGATTGAACCCGTGTCTCCTGTGTCTCTTGCATTGACAAGTGGATTCTTCACCACTAGAGCCACCTGGGAAGCCCCATATGTATACATATATTCCCTCTTTTTTGGATTTCCTTCCCATTTAGGTCACTATGAAGCACTGAGTAGAGTTTCTTGAGCTTTATAGTAGGTTCTCATTAGTAATCTATTTTATACATAGTATCAATAGTGGTGATTAGGTTTCTTTTATCTTGAAAAGTGTTTCTGAACCTTCCATGCATCTGCAGATCGATCTGCGGATCGAAGATGTCTTAGACTGGAGGAAACGCACTATTATCATTATTGCTTGCTGCGCTCAGTCCCGAGTGGGTCCTATCTGAACTGCATTTCAGGCCACCAGCTTCCTTGCTCCTTGCTTACCACAACAGGTCTTCCGGTCTTCCTGGCTCCTGCTTCCTATTTTTGCAAAGCTTCTTGTAAGGAAGCTTCGAGGGAGGATGGGCAGGCTGTCCCCACGGGGCTTCCCGCAGCATCCCAATTAGACTCGTTGGGGGAGATTCTGGAGGAGGAAGGTCTGGGCTTGTGCCAGCAGAATGGCTGCAAGTCTGGGGAGACAGAAAATAGAGCACAGAAAGGGAGCTGAACTTTCTAAGCAGTCAGTTTCATTTTGGGCATAGCAAGTGCTTGTGCTGTCAGGAGGAATCAAGCTCCGCTGCTGAAGAGAGCTGCCAGCGGCTGAGAAACCTCACCCTTACAAGTTACCCAGCTCCTCCTGGGTTTACTGAAAACTTGGCACTGCCTGGTGCAGAATACAGAGCTTTGAGGCTGGGAAATGTGGAGCTGAACTTGAGTGCACCATCTTGGATATTGGCATGGAAATTCTTCATCATTTGGCATCTGGTTGCACACACTTCACTGTTGCATCTCACCAGAGTTTGCTTGCTTTGCATACCCTGATCTCCCTATATCCACAGGTACAGCTCTGCCTCTGCTTCTTTGCCTTCATCCCTGCAGCCCTCCCCCCATTCTCTTTTGGCAGATGTGGAAATCGGCGGCAGAACTGGAATTAGAACCCAGTTTTCAATGACTCAAGAGCCTGATCTCTAGGCTACGAAGTTCTATTACCTCCCAGCTTTTGGTGTGAATCGTACCACATGTTATCACATCATATCATAATTGTATACTAGTGCATCTGCTTCTCGTGTGCACAGCTTGTGTATATGTCATCACTGTATCTTCTGGACCCAGCCCAGAGCCTGAGGAGGGAAGTGAGTTTGGTGTGTGTTAAGTTCCTGAGTCAGACCCACTTCTTCCACTTACTGGCTCTGTGACTTTGGGTGACTTGTTTAACCTTTCTGAGTCTCTCTTTCTTCACTAAAGTATGTGGTGCATGTTGTCTAGTCACTAAGTCATGCCTGACTCTTGCAACCCCATGGATTGTAGCCTACCAGGCCCTTCTGTCCATGGGCTTTCCCAGGCAGGCATACTAGGGTGGGTAGCTGTTCCCTTCCCAGGGGGTCTTCCTGACCCAGGGATTGAACCCACATCTCCTGCACTGGTAGACAGATTCTTTACCACTGAGCCACCTGGGCAGTCCCTCACTTTCTTTACCCAGAGGGTTTGTGATTTAGTAAGGTGATGCATATATGGTGCCTGATAGGAATTATGTGTGGTGGGCAGCTTTGTCTTCCTTTGGGCACCCAAACCTTGTTTATCCTCAGTCAGCTCAGTTTTGATGAGATTTACTGTAATCTCCAGCTCCAGGGACAGTGACTCTGGTCACAAGGATTGGTTCACAGGAAGTCATGTGACCTCAATGGACCAATCCATGCCTGCCTTGGGACTTTGGCTAGAAATATCATGAAGAGCACTTTTCAGCCTTCCAAGTTGATGGGTGCCAAGGGACATATAAACACTGAGCTGTTGCCACCTGGTGGGAAAGCATTTCCTGAGAATGATGCCAAACCAGACGAAACAGAACCAACAGAAGGAAGGTGAAAGAGAGAACTTTGGTCATAATGAGTTTCTGGGTCTTGTCATATCTCCACATTTCTAGTAGCATAAACCAAAAAAAAAAAAAAAAAATTCTCCCTCTTTTCTTGCTCTGGCTTGAGCTAGCTTAAATATGTTTTGTTACTTGCAAGAGAAATTTGTGCTTCACATAGTAGGCATTTTAAAATGGCCAGTCTTTTTTTTTAAATTGAAGTGTTGCTGACTTACAATACTGTATTAGTCTCAGATGTACACCATAGTGATTCAATATTTTATAGATTAGACTACACTTAAGGTTTTTATGAAATATTGACTATATTCTCTGTGCCCTGTGTCCTTGTAGCTTATTTATTTTATACATGGTAGTATGTACCTCTTAATCCCCATTCTTTTCTTGCCCCTCCTCCCATCCATCTCCCCACTGGTAACTGCTGGTTGCTCTCTGTACCTGTGAGTCTGTTTCTACTTTGTAATATTCATTCATTTGTTTTATGGCAAATCTTGCTTTCATTTAAGTGTTCAGTAAGTGATGGAGTGAATAGAAATAATAAATGCTTATAAAATGATCAGAGTTGAACTTTAGATTTAGCAAAGATCAAATAATTAGATGGGAAGCCAGGGTACAGACAGGTAATAGGGTCCAGAATTCACAAGGTGAAAGGTTGTTCATTTGGATGCAGGTACTGTGGCCATTGTTTTCTTGTATGGGAGTCACACTGGAGTCAAGGAATAATTCTGGCAGATGATGCTGACCAGGTAGGTTGGGGTCAGGTCATCAGAACCTTCAATGGCATGACATTGCATGGGAGAATGAATGGTGGCAGGTAAAACCAAAGGCAGGTAGATCATTTTGGGAGACTGAGTGGGGATAAATAAGAACAGTGGCAGTGTTTTGAGGCACAAAATAGTCTTTAATCTCGAATCATCATAAATCAGCTTGGAAAGTAGGGATATGAATAAGAGTCTAATATGGCATAGCACAAGCCTTACATGTAGTAGGTTCTACGGATATGAGTTGGTTTGATTTGATTTTTTTCAAGGAATTGAGGTTTTCAGCTATAGTTTGATAGTATCGTAACACTTCACAGACCAGGCATTGTACAAGGTACTTGGATTCAGCTGGTAGAAAAGAGGAAGAGTCCTGGACTTCTCAGAGTGTCGAATGGGACAATAGTCTGTAATATGTTAAAGAAGTGAAAGTGTTAATTGCTCAGTGGTGTCCAGCTCTTGGCTACGTCAAGAATTCTCCAGGTAAGAATACTGCCTGGAGTCCAAAAGACTGTTCTATACATCTGTGTGTCTCTTTTGCTGTCTTGCATACAGGGTTGTGGGAGAGGGACAGGGTGGGATGATTTGGGAGAATGGCATTGAAACATGTATGATATCATATATGAAACAAATCGCCAGTCCAGGTTCAATGCATGATACAGGATGCTTGGAGCTGGTGCACTGGGATGACCCAGAGGGATGGTACGGGGAGGGAGGTGGGAGGGGGGTTCAAGATGGGGAACACGTGTACACCCGTGGCAGATTCATGTTGATGTATGGCAAAACCAATACAATATTGTAAAGTAATTAGCCTACAATTAAAATAAATAAATTTATATTCAAAAAAAAAAAGAATACTGCCTGGAGTTGTAGCCATTCCCTTCTCCAGGAGATTTTCCAGACCCAGGGATTAAGCCCAGGTCTCCTGCAGTGCAGGCAGATTCTTTACTATTTGAGCCACCAGGGAATGTATCAAATGGTGATCAAAGCTAAGAAGAAAAGAAATTTGGATGAGCAGATGAGAGTTGGGGGAGGAAGTACTATTTAAGAAGGTGGGTAAGGAAAGCTGACAAGGAAGTCTACCCTAAGAGCAAGACACATAGGAAGGTATGCTTATTAATCTCTGGGGAAATGTTCATAATGTAACACAAAAATGGAGTGAACATAAGCCGAAGGAGCTAGAAAGCTGATGGAGAGAGAGATTGCTTTCTTTTACCATTGGGGAAATCTTGACTCTGATCCAAACTTTTTTTTTTTTAAAGCAAGTCACTTATAAACTTTTTTTTTTCATGATTTGAAACAACTTACCACACAACCGATGATATCCAGGAGACTCATGAACCTGGGCTGGAGAACAGATTTCCCAGGAAGAGTCAGCTTTTCAATATGCTCTCCAAACCGTCATGTACAGAATGCACTAGGACCTCCCCAGGTGCGCTAAGCAGCAAATGTTGGGTGACATGGAACGGATGAGGCTGTGCCATGTACTCCATGATTCAGGTGGCTATTTTGACCTGGCGCTCCTGATTCCAAAGTCATGTGATATTTATGAGCTTTTCAGGAATCTAAAAATCAAGCCACTGAAAAAACGTACCCAGTATTTTGGGCATCAGCCCCTCCCATATTTCATTTTGAGGCTTCAGGGGTAGCCCCATATTGGCATCATTCCTTTCCCTGACTCTTCCTGCTTAGGGATGGGCTGACAGCAGCAAACTCCCAGGGTGTCTCATACACACATTATTAGATTTTGTAAAAAACAAAAACAAAAGCTGAATGTTTGGTGACTTAAAAAAAAAAAAAAACACCCAAGCTTATGGAGGTGCAGTTTACCATAGCATAATATTCACTTATTTTAAATGTACGATTTAGATTTCTTTTTAAATAGCTTTATTTATTTATTTAGGGCTATGCTAAGTCTTTGCTGCTTCTCGGGCGTTTTTTCTAGTTGCCGTGCATGGACTTCTCATTGCAGTGGCTTCTCTTGTTTCCGAGCATGGGCTCTAGGGTGTGCAAGGGGCCTTAGTAGTTGTGGCACGTGGGCTCAGTAGCTGTGGTTCCTGCGATCTAGAGCGCAGGCTCAAGGGTGTGGCGCACGGACTTAGTTGCTCCATGGCACGTGGGATCTTCCTAGATCAGGGATCAGGGAACTCATGTTCCCTGCATTGCCAGGTGGATTCTTTACTACTGAGCCACTAAGGAAGCCCCTGGGTTTTTTTTTTTCCCCAAGTAAACTTAATAACTATCACCACCATACAGTTTTAGAACATTTTCATTGCCCCAGTAAAATGCTATTCTTGTTCCCATTCCTAGCCCCAGGCAGCTACTAATCTATTTTCTCTTTCTATAAATTAGCCTGTTCTGGTGAATTTAATATCAAATGGAATCATATACTATGTGGTCTTGTGTATCAGGCTGTTTTTGAGGTTCATGTAGGTTGTAGCAGGTATCAATAGTTCATTTTTTCATTGATGAATAATATTCCGTGAGGTGGTTGTATAGCATCACCAGTTCCATGGACATCAGCTTGGGCAAACTCTGGGAGATGGTGAGGGACAGGGACAGATGGTCTAGATGGCATGCTACAGCCCAAAGGGTCGCAAAGAGTCAGACACGACTGAGTGATTGGACAGCAACAACAACATATGGAGAGACCGCTCCATTCACCTGTTAGTGGACACCTGAGTGTTTTCCACTGGGGGAATAGTATGAATAATGCTACTCTGAATATTTTCATACAAGTCTTTGTGTGGAGATAAGTTTTCATTTGTCTTGGGTAGCTATATAGGAGTGGAATTGGTGGACACCTATAGTAAGCTTATGGGCTTCTCAAGTGGCACAGTGGTAAAGAATCCACCTGCCAATGCAGGAAACGCGAGAGTCACAGATTTGCTCCCTGGGTCAGATCAAAGAGTCATATCCAGGGAGTCGAACGACGATGCATGAAGCAGGGCACTCAAAGCTGGTGCACTGGGACAACCCTGAGGGATGGGATTGGGAGGGAGGAGGGAGGGGAGTTCAGGATGGGGGGCACATGTACAACCATGGCTGATTCATGTGAATGTATGGCAAAACCACCACAGTATTGTGAAGGAATTAGCCTCCAATTAAAATAAATAAATTAAAAAACAAAAAGAGTTGAACATGATTGAGCAACTAAGCACCCAGCACATAGTAAGATGATATTTAAGTTTAAGAATCTGCCTCCCAATGCAGGGGATGTGGGTTTGATCCCTGGTCAGGAAACTAAGATCCCACATATGGTGCAGCAAATAAACCCACGTGTCACAACCAGAAAGCCCATGGACAGCAACTAGAGAAGTCCATGTGCTGCAATGAAGACAAGGGCAGCCAAAAGTAAATAAACAAATGAAATACTGAAAAAAAGAGAAACTGATGGCTTGGTTTTTCCATCATCCAACACCTGCTCAGTCGTGTCCGACTCTTTGAGACCCCAAGGACTGTAGCCCACCAGGTTACTCTTTCCATGGAATTCTCCAGGCAAGAATACTGGAGTGGGTTGCCATTTCCTTCACCAGGGGATCTTCCTGACCCAGAAATCGAATCTGCACCTTTCAAATCTCCTGCATTGGGAGGTGGGCTCTTTACTACTTGAGCCATTGGGCAACCCAACTTAGCTTTTAAGCCTTGTTAAAATGTCCTTTTGGCCCATCAAAAGGGCAGTGCCTGAGCCTTCCTTGTGGCCCTGGGTACTCTCTACATGACTGCTGCCCAGCCTGCAGTGGGATTTTCAGGACCTGCCATGTGCTGGGGCAGTTCCACCTGCCAGTCACTCCTTCAAGCTTCCCCTTCCTGCCCCAGCCCACCCCAAGGAAGAGGAAACACAAAGACAGCTACAGCTGTCTGAACTCGCCTTTTTCTCAGAGGAGACAGGTGCAGTCCTGTAAAAGCAGCTGCAATGTTTCCCTCCTGAAAAGGGCTTTTCATGAAAGAGACAAAAAAGATGAATGTTGTGCTAAAAGGTGAACCTTGGTAGCGGGTATGAATAGTATGTGGTGTCTGCTCTTCGTTTCTCTGGGAGGAGACATGGTCCCTTTTCAGTTTCTGCTACTGCTTGGTCTGTTTCAGCATCCAAAGGCACAGAGGGGAGAGACCTGAAATGTTAGTGAGAATCAAAGGTTGCTGGAGACTTGGAGCTAGTCTCCTGATGATGTGACAGGTCAATGAGGCTAGTCAGCCAGCCGAGGAGCTGTGATGGAGAGAGAGCTCGTGATCAGAGCCTCCTGGCTCATCCTGTGGGCACCTGAGGAATTCAGTCTCAGACAGTCCTGAATTGAATCTGTGTCTGTCCAAGGGACAAGAAAGAGAAAGTGTTAGTCACTCAGTGGTGTCCAACTCTTTGCAACGCTATGGACTGTAGCCTGCCAGGCTTCTCTGTCCATGGGATTCTCCAGGCAAAAATGTTGGAGTGGATTGTCATTTCATGGCTGATATCCAGGGAGGTCCATTTTATGTTGTATTTACAGATGTAGGAATTAAAGCCCAGAGACATTAGGAAACTTGTCTAAAGACTCCCAGCTAAGAAACAGAGTTGAGATTCAAGACCAGGTCTCTTTTTCTAACTTCAGTGCTCTGGTCCTTTACCATCTATCTTCTAAAAATGACCTAAAAGGTCTTGCTACCTTTTCCAGGTGCTCACACCATTAAAAAGAAAGGACTTCCAGGGATCAAACCCACACCCCCTGCATTAGCAGCCAGATTCTTTACCCCTGAGCCACCAGGGAAGCCTAACAATATATATTCAATACCTATTTGCCTAATTGAAGGAAGGAGAGAAGAAAGAAAGAAAGAAGAGGTTTGGATTTTCATTTGCAAGATACACTCTTATAATATATTAACTTTATGGGATTTTACGAGGCTTATGCCTTAGAATTTCCATAAAAATGTGTTTTTTAGGACCATGCCCACACCTACTGAATTGGAATCCCTGAGGTCAGTTGTAGGCAAATTAAATTTGGTTCTAAATTGTACGTCTCACTGAGAATTGTGTTTGTAAGGTTTTTAGTTGTAGTTGTTTTAAGCAAAAGTAGGATTTGTTGCTGGTGGCTCAGGTGGTAAAGAATCCACCTGCAATGCAGGACACCTGAGTTCAATCCCTAGGTCAGGAAAATCCCCTGGAGAAAGGAACGGCAAACCACTCGGTACTCTTGCCTGGGAAATTCCATGGATAGAGGAGCCTGGCGGACTACAGTGCATGGGATTACAAAGTCAGACATGACCAAAATGACTTAACACATACATGTGTTTATATAACATGGCTCTCACAGTCTTTTAGGGTTAGGGATAGGGGTTTGGATTAGGTATAGGGTTAGGGATAGGTTAAGGATAGAGAGAGGTATTTTTCCAGGCAGTATCCATCCTGACCCAGTCTGGAGGTTGCCTAGTCTGAATTTCCCACCACCCACAGTGGAGTGTGGTCATCCTTGTTTAGAAAGACATCTCTGAATTAACCGGCTGCCTTCAGGACTTGTGGGTATCACCCACTGGACAAGAATAGACATTTAAGCCTTGGGAAAATTGTCTTGCTTGAGAAGTTCATTATTGCAGCCAATACAAAGGAATTTGTACATGGAGGTCAGAGTTAACATGCTTGATATTCAGTTGCTGCAAGGACCCAGCCAAGAAATTGAGAATGTCCTGAAAATTAGTGGCTCATTTGTTTGCATTCTCAGGCTATGTTGTTGGAACCCAGGGAAGAGAGAGGGCTGAACATATTAGAACCTGAAAAAAGGCACAGGCCACTATCTTATGGAGGAAAAGGGTTTTGTGACCATAGTCAAGTGGTCACTTAATCTGATTCCCAGTCAATGCAGGCCTCTGCTCTAAACTACCTAGCAAGCATCCCTCCCTTCCTCCTTCTCTTCTTCCTTCCTTCCTTCCTCCCTCCCTCCCTTCCTTCCTTTCACAAACATTTGCCTCGTACCTATTGTAAGCCTGAAATTGTACCAGGAAAATTTTTAGAGATTACCTGTATTGGTTTAAATAGTCCTAGAAATAAATGACTGTTGTTCCCAGAGCACAGAGATTTGACTATTAGCAAAGTCATAATATTGAAGTCTCTCCCAACTCCCAATTTTTGCTTCTTCATTCTAATTTCTAGTTTGAGGGAAAGGACGAAGAACTAATTAGCAATTACCCAGCTTTCCACCACCCACAATGAATAACTGTTGACTTTTGGTCATATTTCTTCTGATAGATATATATATTTGGCATCAGAACCAATATGTTACTGGTCATGTTGAAACTAGTCTTTCCTGAATCTCTTTTCTGTACAGCAGAAATTTACACAGCATTGTAAATTGATTGTATTTCAATTTAAAAAAAAGTTAGAAGCACAAGAAAAATAAAGAAAAATCACCAAAAATCAAAAAAGAGGAAAAAAAGTCTTTCCCTAATTGCCATCTCCCAGTCTTATATCCCACCCTCTTCCAATCAGGGAGTTAGAGGTCCCCCCCGCCCCACCCCCCGCCTTTTTTTTTTGCTGCACCATGTGACATGCAGAATCTTAGTTCCCTGATCAGGGATTGAACTGGTGCCACTTGCAGTGGAAGCATTGGGACCACTGGCCCACCAGGGAAGTTCCTTTATAGTCATGAATTTTGTGTGTTTTCTTTTTATACCTAATTCTAATACCTTTTAACTTTTTAAAAAAAGTTTATTGTATTGAAGTATAGTTGATTACAATGTGTTACCTTCTAATAGTAAATAGTTAAAATTATTTACTTTTAGTAAAATTTACATTTGGCATTAATTGTACAATCACCACTGCCACTCATCTCCAGAACTCTTTACATCTAGCAAAACTTAAACTCTGTACCTATTACATTCTAACTCCCCATTCCCTCCCTCTAAGCCCTGGCAACTACCATTTTAATTTCTATCTCTATATATTCACTACTCTAGGTACCTCATATAAGTGGAATCATATAGTATTTGTCCTTTGGGACTGAATTATTACAGTTTGCATAATGTCCTCAGGGTTCATTCCATGCATCAGAATTTCCTTTCTTTTCAAGGTTGATTATTCCATCATAAATAAATATTGCACTGGTGTTTATCCATCCATCTGTTGATGGACACTTTGTTACTTCCACCTTTTGGTCCTTGTGAATAATGCATCTAGGAACATGAGTGTGCAAACAACTCTTTTAGTCCTTGTTTTTAGTCTTATGGTTTTTTTTTTTCTTTTTCAGGGTGGGAGGGTAGGGGTGGGTAGCATACACCCAAAAGTGGAATTGCTGGATCATATGATAATTCTTTGTTGAATTTTTTGAGAAACCATCATACTGTTTTCCATAGTAGCTGCATCACTTTACATTCCCACCAGCCATGCACAAGAGTTCCAATTTCCTTGCCAACACTTGTTATTTTTCTGGGGTTTTCCCCCCTATTTTTTGGGGGATAGTATCCATCTTCATGGGCATGAGAATGCGGGGTCATTTAAAAATTTTATTTATTTATTTATTCATTTGGGGGCTATTCTGGGTTTTCCTTGCTGCCCAGGCTTTTATCTAGTCATTGTGATTGGGGGCTAGCTTTTCTCTAGTTGCTGTGGGTGAGGACTATTCTTCATTGCAGTGTGTGGGCTTCTCATTGCAGTGGCTTTTCTTAATGAGGAGCATGGGTTCTAGGGTGAGCAGGCTTTGCTGCTGCTGCTAAGTCACATCAGTCGTGTCCGACTCTGTGCAACCCCATAGACGGCAGCCCACCAGGCTCCTGTGTCCATGAGAGTTTCCAGGCAAGAGTACTGGAGTGGGTCACCAGTGCCTTCTCCGAGGGTGAGCAGGCTTTAGTAACTGGCAAATTTAGTTAAGGGAGTGGACTCGACTGGTAAAAGAGTGGGCTCAATAGTTGCAACTCCCAGGCTCTAGAGCACAGGTTCAGTAGCTGTGGTACAAGGGCTTCATTTCATTGCAGCATGTGGAGTCCTCCTGGACTAGAGATTGAACCCATGTCTCCTGCATTGGCAGGCAGATTCTTTACCACTGAGCCACCAGGATGCTCAAAGATGGAGTCTTAGTTTGCATTTCGCTGATGACTAGTGATGTTGAACATCTTTTCATGTGCTTATTAGTGATTTGTATATCTTCTTTGGAGAAATGTGTGTACAAATCCTTTGCCCATTTTTGAATTTTCTTTTCTTTTCTTTTTTTTTTTTTTAGTGTTGAGTTTTTCAGAGTCCTTTATAGATTCTGGACATTAACATCTTATCAAATGTATGATCTGCAAAGAGTTTCTCCCATTTCATGGGTTACTTTTTCACTCGGTTGCTTATCTCATTTGATGCACAGAAGTGTTTGATTTTGACATAATCTATTTATGTAGTTTCTTTTGTTGCCTTTGCTTTTGCTGTCATTTCTAGGAGATCATTGTCAAGCCCAGTGCCATGAAGTTTTTCTCTTATGTTGTTTTCTGAGATTTTCATAGCTTTCTCTTACAAGTAGGTTTGCTTTTAACTTTTGCATATAGGTCTGTGTTTCAGTGAATAATGTATAATATTTTTATGTTTTTATTTATGTACATTGTCTCATATTTTTCACTTCACTCTGCTGTTACATTTCCCCTCACTTGACATTATGCTTTGTGGCTTTCTATGTGTTGCTTTGTAACTAGGTATTATGCCTAGCTCCATGTATCTATCCATCCATCCAGCTAACTGTTCTTTTCTTTTTTCCTTCCTTCTTTCTTTCTTTCCTTTCTCCCTTCTTCTCCTCTCCTCTTTCTTTTCTTTTNTTCTTTTCTTTTTTCCTTCCTTCTTTCTTTCTTTCCTTTCTCCCTTCTTCCCCTCTCCTCTTTCTTTTCTTTTTCTTTTTTTCTCCTCCATCATTATCACCAATATCATCATCATAGTCATTATCATCATCAATGTGTCTGTCTACTTATTCATATTTCTGGCTGCTGTCTTGCTATTTTACACCTGTCCTATTTCACTCACTCATTTTTCTTTCCTAATTCATGTATCAAGGGTGATACTCAATATATTTAACAACCTTCATGCCCCCAGGCACCAAATAATAAAAGCTTGTAATAGCCTGGTGAGGCTAAATTTGACCTTGAATAATTGGTAAATCTATCATACTGGTTCATACCAGCTGTCCAATAACCCTACCTGTAGACACTTGGGTTTGCACGCCATGTTCTAGCAAATTCCTTCCAGTGCTGACATTCTTATGAACAAAATCCTCTCATTTTCTTCCTCAAGAATACCCTTCCCTTCTACTACCTAAACACTTCCTTCATCATCTCCACTCGTAGAAATCTAAGCAGCCTTTCAGGCCAAGTTCAAATTCCACTTCCTGCATGGATAACTCTAGGGTCTCCAAGACAAATTTTTATTTTGACACTATTCTGCTTTGTAATCAGGGTTATGCCTGTAGCATTGTCCATGGCTTGAATGGTCCAGTGGGCTGTAACTTCCTTGAACCTGGGACTGTACCTTACTAATCTATCTGACCTTCTTTTGTATCTGCCTCTCACTTAAATATTCGAAGAACTGATGCTGAAGCTGAATATCCAATACTTTGGCCATCTGATGCAAAGAGCCAACTCATTAGAAAAGACCCTGATGCTGGGAAAGATGAGGGCAGGAGGAGAAGGGGGTGACAGAGGATGAGATGGTTGGATGGCATCACTGACTCAATGGACATAAGTTTGAGTAAACTCTGGGAGATAGTGAAGGAGAGGGAAGCCTGGTGTGCTGCAGTCCATGGGGTCACAAAGAGTCGTACATGACTGAGCAACTGAATAGCAACTCACTTAAACATGCATGCCATCTGATGCCTAGGGGACTCAGCAAATCCTTGTTAGGTGGGCTGGGAGTTAACCACGGAGTCAACACGGCATGAGGTGTAGGTGTGCAAGGAGGCATCATGATAATGTCACATCCTCATGTTCTCATTCATAAGAACTCATCAAGGTGTCCCTGACTCTAAAGGTCCTCAGCTCTGAGAGAGCTCATCAGAACAAAGTGGTTTATGGGATGGCAGAATGATGTTGCTGATAATCTTGGGAAGGAGCTGAAGTTTTAGGGGTAAAACGTGCTTTGAGAAGGTGAAACAGAAGGTGAAACCAAGACACTTTGAGAGCCAGGCAGTGTGGAACACGGAGCAGAGCTAGACACTAACTCCTTTGAACCTGTGCTTAGAATAAAGTCTAGAAAAGTGTGCATCTTGAACCTAGTCACTCCTGGCATGTGCTGAGCATACAGTAAATATTTGCTGAGTGTGTGAATGGAGCCAGAGAGCCACATGTTCAAATCCTGGCTCTCATGTTTGAATCCACCTCTGAGATTTTGGACCCATTTCTTGGGCTTCTCAGGAGGTGCAGCAGTTAAGAGTCCATCTGCTGAGGAAATGGCAACCCACTCCAGTAGTCTTGCCTAGAAAATTCCATGGACAGAGGAGCCTGGCAGGCTGCAGTCCAAAGGATTGCAGAGTTGGACATAATTGGGCAACTGAGCACACTTATGTGAACTGAAGCTCAGTTTCCCTGTCTGAAAAATGATAACAAAAAGAGTCTACCCTTTGGGGCTGTTGGACAAAGGAGATTTCACAGATGGATAAGGCCTAATACTATGATTGGCACATGGTATGTATGCAGTAAACACCTTTCACTTAATATGGGTGGGAGCTCTTGTGTACATTAGGGACAAACATCCAGGAGACAGACTTATGTGTTTGTCCCAATGCTGGGGAAGGTTTTGCAATTGTTGTTGTTGATTTGTTTTTAAACACTCTTGGGCTCAGTTTCTGCATCTGTAAAATGGGTCTTCATTAACGCAGCAGACGCTTCTGGGGATACCTACTATGAGATGGTGCAGTAGGCTCCACGGTGGTCTTCAAGAAGACAGAGTCAAGCCCTGATCCCCAAAAGCTGTGAATTTGAACTTATTTGGAAAAAGAGGTTGTAATAAAGTTAAGCTTCTTGAGATGAGATGATATTGGATTACCTGCCAGAGCCCCAAATCCAGTGGTGTGTCCTTATAAGAGACACACAGAGGATGCAGAGTGACCACAGAGCAGAGATCCTGGAGCTACCAGAAGCTGGAAGAAGCAAGGAACAGATCCTCCCATACAGCAGCCCTGCCTGGACCTTGGTTTCAAATTTCTGGCCTTCAGGACTGTGAGAGAATGAAGTTCTGTTGTTTAAGCCACCAAGTTTGTGATAATTCATTACAGCAACCATAGGAAACTAATACAGGTGGTTTCTGTGCTAAGTTTCTGTGCTAAGTTTTGGTTATGCAATAATCTTTTGCATGCTGTAGGCATTTCCTGAAATGCCCTTCAAAAGTTAAGAGTAAATATCATTGAAAAGTCTATAAATAATAAATGCTGGAGTGGCTGTGGAGAAAAGGGACCTTCCTACACCGTTGGTGGGAATGTAAGTTGCTGCAGTCACTATGGAGAACAGTAGGGAGGTTTCTTAAGAAGCTAAAAACAGAATTATCATATGATCCAGCCATCCCACTTCTGGACTTATATCTAGAAAAGAGGAAAACTCCAGTTTAAAAAGATAACATGCATCCCAATGTTCATAGCAGCACTCACGGGGGCAGCCTAAGTGCCCATCAACAGCTGAATGAATAAAGAAGTGTGGTATATATACACAATGGAATATTACTCAACCATAAAAAGAATGAGATATTGCCATTTGCAGCAACATGGTGGACCTAGAGGTTGTCATTCTAAGTGGAGTCAGTCAGACAGAGAAAGACAAATATCAGATATCACTTATATAGTCTAAAAAATGTACAAATGAACTTATTTACCAAACAGAAATAGACTCACAGACATAGAAAACAAACTAATGGTTACCAAAGTGCAAGGCAGGGAGGGATAAATTGGAAATTTAGGGTCAACAGAAGCATACTAGTATATATAAAGTAGATAAACAATAAGAAACTACTGTGAAGTACAGGGAACTGTAGCCAATATCTTATATTAACCTATACTGGAAAAATCTGAAAAAGAATATATAT
>SJYQ01000535.1:1311409-1332208 GCA_006410935.1 Redunca redunca | reverse complement strand
ATAGAAAACATTGTTTACCAAACATACTTCAATAAAAAGTTGTTTGTTTGAAAAAAAGTTTATGGGGGATGCCATATAAACCAAAAATTATGCATTATAGCAGGTGAAGATTTTGATAGAGAGAAGCACAGGAAAGGCAGGTAACCCAGCAGGGAGGTATATATGTGGGTGTTTTCAGAAATATTTCTTGAAGCGTAATCTAAACTGTGCTTCAAAGATCAAGGAGGGGTTAACTAGACAAGGGTGGGGGGAGGGCATTTGAGAGGAGGGAGCCAAGACAGAGGAAATGAGATGGCAAGAAAAGGCAATAGCTCTTGTCTTTGTAACTCTGGAAAGGTTACAGAGTTAATCATAGTTAACTCAGGGAAGGTCACATAGCCATCTAGAGCAGTACTTCTCAAACATTAAGATATACACAGATTGGACTTCCCTGGCATTCTAGTGGTTAAGACTCCATGCTTTCAATGCAGGGGGCATCAGTTCTATCTCTGGTTTGGGAACTAAGATTCCACATGCCACATGGAAAAAAAAAAAAAAAAAAGTACACAGATCACTAGGGGGCTCTTGTTACAATATAGATTCTGATTCCATGAGTCTAGAGTGGGTAGAGAATCCGTTTCTTACAAGCTCTTTGAAGATGACAATGTGGCTGGTCTGTGGACCATACTTTGAGATGTAAGGCCCCGGTATTCTGAAGTTTAGGGCACTTTTGCCCATTTCTTAACACATATCAGTCTCTCCTGAAGAATGCCAGGTCCTCGGTTTGCAGCTGTTCATGCCAATGTATGGCAAAATCAATACAATATTGTAAAGTAATTAGCCTCCAATTAAAATAAATAAATTTATATTAAAAATAATAAAAGTGTAAAGAAACTGTAGAAAAACACAATAAACTTATAACAGCTAAAAAAGAGAGAGAGAGAGTGGAAGCTTAAAGAGAGAAGGTACCTTGCATGACATCACATAGCCTCAAGTGAGACCTTCAATTTTAGATTTCAGATATTCTGACTGAGAATACAATGCTCTTTTATTTGTTTTTTAAAACTTTTTATTTTGTATCGGAGTGTAATTGATTGAGTGACTGATCATGCACGCACGCATGCATGCATGGCTGACTAAGTGTGATAGTTTCTGGTGAACAGCAAAGGTACTCAGCCGTACATATATATGTATCCATTCTCCCTCAAGCTCCCCTCCCATCCAGGCTGCAACATAACATTGAGCAGAGTTCCATGTGCTATACGGTAGGTCCTTTTTGGTTATCCATTTTAAATGCAGCAGTGTGTACAATACTCTTTTAAATAACTCATTGTGCAACTTATTTGTGACTTGCAAATAAATGCTAGGCTTTGATTTTTCAATTTTGTTTTATACTGGAGAATGTTGTTAGTTGCTCAGTTGTGTCCAACTCTTTGTGACCCCGTGGACTGCAGCACACCAGGCTTCCCATTTCCCAAAGTTTCCTCAAACTCATGACCACTGAGTGAGTGATGCCATCTAACCATCTCATCCTCTGTTTCCTTGTTCTCCTCTTGCCTTCAATCTTTCCCTGCATCAGGGTCTTATCCAATGAGTCAACTCTTTGCATCAGGTGGCCAAGGTATTGGAGCTTCAACATCAGTCCTTCCAATGAATATTCAAGGTTGATTTTCTTTAAGATTGACTGGTTTGATCTCTTTGCTATCCAAGGGACTTGCAAGAGTCTTTTCCAACACCACAGTTAGAAAGCATCCATTCTTCAGCACTCAGCAAATAGTCTAGGCTTTGATTTTTCAGTTTTATTTTATATTGAAGTATAGTAGATTTACAATATTGTATTAGTTTCAGGTATACAGCAGAATGATTTAGTTATATATATACATATATCTATTCTTTTTCAAATTATTTTCTCATTTAGTTTACTACAGAATATTGAGTAGAGTTCTACATGCTATCTAGTAGGTCCTTGGGCTTTGATTTTTTTTTTTTTTTGGACCCAGCCTGTGAATCTTTTTCTTTTAATACATCATTTGATCATATTTCTACTTAGGATATAACTTGTTTATGATTAATTCTGTTTTCACTTTTGGGTGATATTCTTGTTCTTCATACCTCCTTGCTGTTTTCTTTCCTTTCCATCTTGTATCTTTTGCTCTAAATTGGTACTTCCCACTTTAGCCACATGCTGGAATCCCATCCAGAGCTTTAACAAATCCTGATGTCTGGCTCCCATCCAAGAGTTGGATTTATTTGCTCTGGCATGTGGTATAGGGATCAGGGTTTAAAAATCTTCCCCAGGTATTCTAATGAGCAACCAGGATTGAGAATCACTTATCTAGATCTTTTTTTAGTCTTCTTTCCCCTCGTTTCCTGCTATTTCCATGATTTCTATAGTATTTTTAAAGTTCTTCTGCTGGTTGCCTTTATGTGCTTAATGGGTACATTTAATTCTTTTTCTTCATTTTCGTTTTTTCTTTTCATCTTTTTGTATTGTTTTGTTTCCTGGCCATACCGTGTGGCTTGTGGGATCTCAGCTCTTCAACCAGAGATTGAACCTTGGCCACTGTTCATTTGCTAACAATAAAATTGGAGCGGAAACTTTTCATTCATTATTGTGAAAAAGTTTGAAAAAAAGTGGATACTGACTCATGCTTTTCCCATCCTCCCTCTTACTTCAGAGAGTCTCTCTTTCAGTTTAATTAGTAAGCTCTAGGTGGTGGATGTATGTCCAGAGTGAGGTGGGGTGGGGACTGTACATGTCACTTTTGTTCGTGTTATTTTGTGTCATTTGACTTTTCTTTCAACTTGTAAGGCTTATATCCTCTTCCCAAAGTTGTTTAGTTTACGTTCATATTTCAGTAGATTCCTTTGTTAAAACACTTCGAAGAAGTTGAAAGTGCTACAACAATGGAGAAAAAATTCAGATGACCATTATATGTACACTGCTGGCAAGAATCCCTTAGAAAAAATGGAGTAGCCCTCATAGTCAACAAAGAGTCCAAAATACAGTACTTAGATGCAATCTCAAAAATGACAGAATGATCTCTGTTCATTTCCAAGACAAACCATTCAGTATCAGAGTAATCCAAGTCTATGCCCCAATCACTAATGCCAAAGGAGCTGAAGTTGAAAGGGTCTATGAAGACCTACAAGACCTTCTAGAACTAACACCAAAAAAATGATGTGCTTTTCATCATAGGGGACTGGAATGCCAAAGTTGGAAGTCAAGATATACCTGGAGTAACAGGCAAATTTGGCCTTGGAGTACAAAATGAAGCAGGGCAAAGGCTAACAGAGTTATGCCAAGAGAACACACTGGTCATAGCAAACACCCTCTTCCAACAACACAAGAGACAACTCTACACATAGACATCACCAGATGGTCAATACTGAAATCAGATTGATTTTATTATTTGCAGCCGAAGATGGAGAAGCTCTATACAGTCAGCAAGAACAAGACAGGGAGCTGACTGTGGCTCAGATCATGAACTCCTTATTGCCAAATTCAGACTTAAATTGAAGAAAGTAGGGAAAACCACTAGACCATTCAGGTATGACCTAAATCAAATCCCTTATGATTATACAGTGGAAGTGAGAAATAGATTTAAGGGACTAGATCTGATAGATAGAGTGCCTGATGAACTATGGACTGAGGTTCATGACATTGGCTGTCGGGGGAGGCCTTACAAAGAGCTGTGAAAAAAAGAGAAACGAAAAGCAAGGGAGAAAAGGAAAGATATAAGCATCTGAATGCAGAGTACCAAAGAATAGCGAGAAGAGATAAGAAAGGCTTCCTCAGTGATCAATGCAAAGAAATAGAGGAAAACAATAGAATGGGAAAGACTGGAGATCTCTTCAAGAAATTAGCGATACCAAGATGGGGGCCACAATAAAGCACAGAGACAGTATTGACCTAATAGAAGCAGAAAATATTAAGAAGAGGTGGCAAGAATACACATAAGAACTATACAAAGATCTTCATGACCCAGATAACCACGATAGTGTGATCACTCACCTAGAGCCAGGCATCCTGGAATGTGAAGTCAAATGGGCCTTAGGAAGCATCACTACGAACAAAGCTAGTGGAGGTGATGGAATTCCAGTTGAGCTCTTTCAAATCCTAAAAGATGATGCAGTTAAAGTGCTGAATTCAACATGCCAGCAAATTTGGAAAACTCAGCAGTGGCCACAGGACTGGAAAAGGTCAGTTTTCATTCCAATCTCAAAGAAAGGCAATGCCAAAGAAAGTTCAACTACCACACAATTGCACTCATCTCACACACTAGCAAAGTAATGCTCAAAATTCTCCAAGTGAGGCTTCAACTGTACATGAACTGGGAACTTCCAGATGTTCAAGCTGGATTTAGAAAAGGCAGAGGAACCAGAGATCAAATTACTAACATCTGTTGTATCATTGAAAAAGCAAGAGAGTTCCAGAAAAACATCTATTTCTGCTTTGTTGATACGCCAAAGCCTTTGACTGTGGATCACAACAAACTGTGGAAAATTCTTCATGAGATGGAAATACCAGACCACCTTACCTGCCTCATGAGAAATCTGTATGCAGGTCAAGAAACAACAGTTAGAACCAGACACAAAACAACAGACTGGTTCCAAATTGGGAAAGGCGCATGACAAGGCTGTATATTGTCAGTCTGCTTATTTAACTTACATGCAGAGTACACCATGCGAAATTCCATACTGGATGAAGCAAAAGCTGGAATCAAGATTTCTGGGAGAAATAGCAATAACTTCAGATATACAGTTGACACCACCCTTATGGCAGAAAGCGAAGAAGAACTAAAAAGCCTCTTGATGAAAGTGAAAGAGGAGAGTGAAAAAGCTGGCTTAAAATTCAATATTCAAAAAATGAAGATCATGGCATCCATTCCCACCGCTTCCTGGCAAATTGCCGGGGTCCAGCCCTGGTGGGTCCAGGGTAATTCTAAGCAGGGATGGAGTCAGTGTCCTAGGAATTAATTGGTTAATTAAAGATATGGAGGGAGATTAGAAAGAAATAGTGTAGTAGAAAAATACTAGTGGAGAAAAAGATGCTGAATAACTTGGTTTATGTGGAATACCAATAAAACTCCAAGACAAGGAGTTTGCACTATCTATGTAGGCCACCGGCGCCCAGTTGAAGAGCGGAGGGTGCCCCACCCTGGGCTCCCTCTCGTGTGGGTCTTAGAAGCCAGGGCAAGTAAGTAGACATGGCGAGCATACACGCTCCAGATGGGAATTCAGCCAGAAGGGGAAAGAAAGAACGACACGGGGGAATCAGTCTTTCCAGAAACTGATCCGTTTTCTTTATTTTCAGGTTTGCTTATATACCTTTTGTTACACATAGAGACAAATGGAAATTTTAAAGTCACGTGGGGGTCAGCAGTCCTGACCTTTATCAAAATCAGGTGCTTCATATAAATGCATACAAAAAGGTCTTAGGGGTTTTACATCATCTTCTGGCCAGAGGGCCTACTAACATTTTATGATCCTTTCTTTCTGATAACGGTCAGTCAACCAGAAAACTTATTTTCCAGGGGTGATTTTTCTTAAACCAGGCACCACCCTCTGAAGGTACCAGATAAAATTCATTCCTATAGGGTGAGGGTGTAGTGGGTTACAATTAAGAAAGGAATTTACTTAGCCTAAGGTTAACATGATTAATCTTAAAGGTTAATACTTATTTCTCCTATATGCTAGTTATATTCATTATAAGGGAAGGGAATATGGAGACTTAGCAGCAAATATTGGCCCAACAAATGAAAAACCCTTCACCAATTATAATTCCTAATCAACCCACTATAATAATAATTTCTAACTTCCTAAAAGAATCTGCCTTTAGTAAGTCTAAAACATCTCATGCCTTTCACGGTTGGGAGGCTGTAAACAATCACATGTGGCCGGAGGCACCTGTTCAGGAAGGCTAGATAAACTTCAGAGGAGTTCATAAGTTGAAACACTCTTGTCAGGCCCAGGAATTTTTATTATCTTGGAGCTGTAAGTTAACTCCTTCTCCGAGAGAGGTGATGGGGGACAGCCCCCCATAAAGTCAGAGGTGTAGGTAAGAGCATGAAACAGTAAAGTAAGCAGACTCTGGTTTTGGGGGTAGATGCTCGGGAATGGGGGGTTTCCTGAGACTCGATCCCACCTTTGCGTATGCCGAAGCCTCCTTCCTCATGACCCTTGCTATGGGCAGAGTTCCTCACGCTGGCTCCCAGCAGCAAATAAATGGAGAAACAATGGAAACAGTGACAGACTTTATTTTCTTGGGCTCCAAAATCACTTCAGATAGTGATTGCAGCCATGAAATTAAAAAATGTGTGCTCTTTGGAAGAAAAGTTATGACCAAGATATACAGCATATTAAAAAGGAGAAAGATTGCTTTGCCAACAAAGGTCCATCTAGTCAAAGCTATGGTTTTTCTAGTAGTCATGTATGAATGTAACTGCTGGACCATAAAGAAGGCTGAGTGACAAAGAATTGATGCTTTTGAACTGTGGTGTTGGAGAAGACTCTTGAGAGTCCCTTGGAGAGTCCCTCAAAGAGATCCAAACAGTCAATCCTAAAGGAAATCAGTCCTGAATATTCATTGGAAGGACTGATGCTGAAACTGAAACTCCAGTACTTTGGCCACCTGATGGGAAGAACTGATGGTGGGAAAGATTGAAGGCTGGAGGAGAAGGGAATGAACTGTTTGGACAGCATAACTGACTGGATGGACATGAGTTTGAGCAAGCTCCAGGAGATGAAGAAGGACAGGGAAGTCTGGCGTGCTGCAACCATGGGGTTGCAAAGAGTTGAACATGACTGAGCGACTAATATGAACTGAACTGAATATATGAGACAGATTATTGATCTGGTGCCAAGCTTTTACAAATACCCTAGTTCAGTTTGTGTTTGTTTTGTTTTGCACCTCTGTGCGTAATGGAGATAGGTTTTCTTGTGTGGTCCTTTTTAAGTAAGGGCGATTGGTTCGGGATACATTTCTAACCATCTTTGTCCTGTCTTTGTACTAAGATTATACTGCTCTTATAAAGCTATGAGGGTGAGTCCCATCCTTTTCTATGTTCTAGAATAGTGTGACTACAATGGGAATTATCTATTTCTTGCAAGTTTGCTAGAATTTGGCTAGAAAACCATCTTGCGCTAGGACCTTTGTCTAAATTTCTTTTTACCCTGACTTTTTATTCTGAAATGGTGAAAGACTGACAAAAACATTGAAAGAGAAGCACCATAGAAATTACTTCAATTTTTAAATGACTTTTGGTTTACTGTGATTTTCAATTTTTTCTTGGGGCAGTTGGGTAATGTATATCTTGCTTGAAAAATTGACCACATCAACTTGATTTCTAATTTATGGTGAAACTTACAAATCATACCCTATATTTCTAATTTCAGCTATATCTGTAGTGATAACAACTTTATTCTTTCTTATGTGTTTTGTGTTATTTATACTCATAATGACTTTATGACACAGATAGACATATCCTCAGGTAAGGATACTGAGACAGAAAAATTCAGTGATTCACCCAGGGCCAAACAGCTAGGGAGGGAACAGGCCAGGGTTTTAGTGAAAGCCCTTCTGAGCTCAGAGTCCAGCTGACCTCAGCTGTTCCTTCACAGTTGAGGTCTGTGGACCACACTTGTAGGAGCAAGGCCTGAATATCCTGAAATTTACATGCCTCCCTCCCCTGGAGGAGCTTCCCAGGTAGTGCTAGTGGTAAAGAAATGCCTGCCAATGCAGGAGATGTAAGAGATGTACGTTCGATCCCTGGGTTGGAAAGATCTCCTGGAGGAGGGTATGGCAACCCACTCCAGTATTCTTACATTGAGAATCCCATGGACAGAGGAGCCTAGTAGGTTACAGTCCATGGGGTCACAAAGAGCCAAACATGACTGAAGTGACTTAGCACACATGCTCCCCTGGAGACAGTCATGTCCTTGGTTTGCAGCTGGGAAACCAGAAGCTTGTTGAGAGGAGGTCTGCAAGCCTGAGGTCACACAGACTCAAATGATATCTTTGATATCAGAACTCTGCTTTTCTGATTTTTTTCTAAATGGTGTCCTTTTGAATAATTCATCATGCAATTTCACTATGTTCTACAAAGAAGGGCTAGATTTTAATGTTTCTGACCCAATCTGAGAGACTGCTTTTGCTAATAGATTGTTAATGTCATATTTCTACTTATTGATGTAAGTGCTCATTACTAATCAATAATAAAAATTATTACTTATATTCTATATTATTGAATAATTATATCAACTAGTGACTATTAATTATCTTCATTAGTCACTAATAATTTTATAAATTGTAAGTAAATTACCTCTTTTAATAGCCTCCTAAAATGTGTAGGCAGCAGTGTCTCTATTTGCTGTTTCCTTCAGGGAAGGTGGGGGCTTCCCTGGTGGCTCAGATGGTAAAGTATCCACCTGCAATTCAGGAGACCCAGGTTTGATCCTTGGGTTGGGAAGATACCCTGGAGAAGGGACTGGCAACCCACTCCAGTACTCCACCCAACCCACTCCAACCCAGTACTCCTGCCTGGAGAATCCCATGGACAGTGGAGCCTGACTGGCTATAGTCTGTGGGATCACAAAGGGTCAGACACGATTGAGTGACTAACACTTTCACTGTTAGAGAAACTGACCTAGTGGGAGTTGAGAGTGAACTGGGCTGCACCTGATAGCTTATGATGAATAGCGTCGGATTCTTGGTCTCCAAAGAAGAAGATTTAGCTTCGGGACCAGGGACCAGGCTTGATCACTCAAGAACTTTTGTGTAGCAGAGTTTTATTAAAGTATGAAAGGGACAGAAGAAGCTCCTGGCAAAGACATCAGAAGGGGGATGGAGAATGCACCCCGCCCCCCAGTCTAAACAAGGCCTTATATACTTTCATCAGACCCACTCCCACAACAAACCTCTTAAAATAACAGGATTAGAAGTAATGATAGAAAGATCTTGCCAGACACACTCCCACAGCATACAACTTTTAAGATAACAAAATTAGTCAGACAGTTCTTGTTAAGGAGAAACTTATCCTGGGGCAAGATACATTGTTATATTGACTAAGACAAAGTAATGTAGAAAAAAATATTTGTCGTTTTCTCCTCCCCGAGAGCCTTGGACCCTTTTCTCCTTCGCAAGGGCTCCAGACCCCTTTCTCCTCATTGGAGTCCCTGGACTTCTTATCAACCTACTTAGTAATTGACTCTCTCACACCCAAAACCACGTTTCCCCTGATCAGAGCCTCAGAGGGCTGTAGTGTGGGTCTTTTGCTCAGCTCAAGGCAAACATTCTGCTACTGAGTTGTTGGACAACCACTTTTCTGAGATGACTATTGAATATTGAAAGAGGCCTCATCTTTTGTTTTTGCTGTTGTTGTTCTGAATTGCATGAGATCTAAGGTACTAGGCAAGTCCACCTTCCACAGCAACAGTCGCTAGGAGGTATAGTTTTTGGAAGAAGGATGGTGGATGACCTCGGAAACAGGAGGCTGGACTCCAGGGAGAATGAGAACATGACAGGGAGACAGAAAGAGATGAAGACAGTGTGGTCTTAGAGGTAAAGTGCGAATGGGGTGACTCCAGCTGACATGTCCTTAAAAATGGCATGACTGTAGTGTAGGAGGGGACAGTAGTATAGGTGTGTTTGCAGGCAGCTCTGAGAATGGATTAAAGGAAGGGTGTTGCTGCTGCTAAGTCGCTTCAGTCATGTCCGACTCTGTGTGACCCCATAGACAGCAGCCCACCAGGTTCCCCCGTCCCTGGGATTCTCCAGGCAAGAACACTGGAGTGGGTTGCCATTTCCTTCTCCAATGCATGAAAGTGAAAAGTGAAAGTGAAGTCACTCAGTCGTGTCTGACCCTCAGCGACCCCGTGGACTGCAGCCTTCCAGGCTCCTCCGTCCATGGGATTTTCCAGGCAAGAGTACTGGAGTGGGGTGCCATTGCCTTCTGTGAAGGGTACAGATAGTCATATATATATTTCTCTTAGCTTTGACTGTACTGGTTTGAACACAGTTACTCCCACCCCTGAGGGATGTGAATGATAGATTCCATTAGAGAGTTTTGGGGCCCTTTGGCATATCAGTGAGGACTTGTTACCAGGGAATTCTGCATCAAACATCTGGTCCCCCCACTATGCAGGATGAAGCTAGTGGCCCCGGCGCCCCCCACACTGCCTGGTGGCACCATCTCTGCCATGTCCCAGTGGTAGTATGTAGGGAGGAGGACACGGGGGGACCAGGGGAACATATTTTTACAGATAAATATTTATGTTAAATCAGCTGTGTGAAGAAGGTGACAAAACCAGTCGTGAAACACAATGTGACAGAGCAGCCTTTGCAAACATTTATGAGAGAGGAAAATGCTGAGAGAGAGAGAGAAATAGCCCTGGCAGGTTGGCAAAGGGAAGAGAGAAGTCAAGGGTGTTCCACAGTGTGGGAAGGCTGCCTTTTTTTGAGGAAGGGAGTAGAGAAGGCAAGGCTAATCAAATAATAATGCCATTAGGGAGGGAAGAGGATGGGCACTTTTTATTTGTGTTTTTAGTACTTGTATGATAGTCTTTTTGCTAAGCGTGTGTAATTCTTGGAGGAAAGCATTTCAAATCCATTTTGCAGATAGGAAAACATGCATTTAAACCCGTTTTACATGTGGGAAAACTGAGTCAAGGAGATTAAGGGAATTTTTTTCAAGTTACTCAGTTCGTACATAGGGAAGGACCTGGGATTCCCTACACATTGATTTGTCTCCTAGCCCAGTGGTCTTTCCACCATTAAACTCTGGTTACCTGACCCATTTCAGACCTGTGAAGTAATGTGATGGGCAATTGAGAGACTCTGTCTCTGCCTTTTGTACATTTTCTATCATAACCATGTGTTACTTTTTCAACTGGAAATACAAAGATTCTTTTGTATTTGTGTAGCCATTCCTTTCTCCAGGGGATCTTACCTACCCAGGGATCAAACTCAGAAGTCCTGCATTGCAGGCAGATTGTTTACTGTCTGAGCCACCAGGGAAGCCCAAAGATATTAATACAAAACTCTAATAGAAGAAAGCTCTAATATTTGAAGAATTATATACAATATGCCTTTTTTGTTGGGTGGACAATGTCTGGCAAGGGTCTACACCAGACAGTATCCATGTTAATTTTGTGAGCCAAAAGGGAAGTAGACAACTTTAATTTTTCATTTTGTCCATTTCTTCTTAAAATTTTTGCAAGATCATTGTGACTTTTGTGGTAGGTTACTAAATTCAACACACACACACAGAGGACAGGTGTCTATAACAGGCATATTCAGCATCCTTTCCTCTCACTGTCAAATCTCCTCTTTGATAAAATGATGATAATGGAAGTCATATTGCATGGGATTTTCTGAGGACAGAGGGAGAGAGCCCACATCAAATGCCACAGTGCCCAACACATGGGAAGCTCTCAGTCCAGGTCCAAGGTTACTCTCATTTTTTTCAGCTCATTGAAGAATTTCCTGGAGGGGTGGTTGGTGGATATAACCCATGGGTTGCCCAGAGTAGGGGCTCAATACTTTTGTTGAAGAAATAAATGAGCTGGAACTGACATTGGTTTTGACAGAAGGAAAGTCAGCCTCTGTGTATAATTCAGCTCTAGGCATTTACCAGCTATTGTAGAATTTTGTTGTTGTTGTTCAACCAAAGATCCTCTTCAGCTTTAGGACATGGCCATTCCTTTATTTTATTTTTTAAAAAATTGGTTAATTTATTTTAATTGGAGACTAATTACTTTACAATATTGTAGTGTTTTTTGCCATACATTCACATGAATCAGCCATGGGTGCACATGTGTTCCCCATCTTGAACCCCCCTCCCACCACCTTCCCCATCCCATCCCTCAGGGTCATCCCAGTGCTCCAGCCCTGAGCACCCTGTTTCATGCATCGAACCTGGACTGGCAATCTATTTCACATATGATAATATACATGTTTCAATGCTATTCTCTCAGATCATCCCACCCCTGCCTTCTCCCATAGAGTCCAACAGTCTGTTCTTTACATCTGTGTCTCTTTTGCTGTCTCACATATAGGGTCATCATTACCATCTTTCTAAATTCGTATATATGCATTAATATACTGCATTGGTGGTTTTCTTTCTGACTTACTTCATTCTGTATAATAGGCTACAGTTTCATCCACCTCATTAGAACTGATTCAAATGCATTCTTTTTAATAGCTGAGTAATATTCCATTGTGTATATGCACCACAGCTTTCTTATCCATTCATCTGCTGATGGACATCTAGGTTGCTTCCATGTCCTGGCTATTATAAACAGTATTGTGTATATGCACCACAGCTTTCTTATCCATTCATCTGCTGATGGACATCTAGGTTGCTTCCATGTCCTGGCTATTATAAACAGTGCTGTGATGGGGTACACGTGTCTCTTTCAATTCTGGTTTCCTTGGTGTGTATGCCCAGCAGTGGGATTGCTGGGTCATAAGGCAGTTCTATTTCCAGTTTTTTAAGGAATCTCCACACTGTTCTCCATAGTGGCTGTACTAGTTTGCATTCCCACCAACAGTGTAAGAGGGTTCCTTTTTCTCCACACCCTCTCCAGCATTTATTGTTTGTAGACTTTTTGATAGCATCCGTTCTGACCAGTGTGAGATGGTACCTCATTGTGATTTTGATTTGCATCTGTCTGATAATGAGTGTTGTTGAGCATCTTTTCATGTGTTTATTATCCATCTGTATGTCTTCTTTGGAGAAATGTCTGTTTAGTTCTTTGGCCCGTTTTTTGATTGGGTCGTTTATTTTTCTGGAATTGAGCTACATGAGCTGCTTGTATATTTTGGAGATTAATTCTTTGTCAGTTGCTTTGTTTGCTATTATTTTCTCCCATTCTGCAGGCTATCTTCACCTTGCTTATAGTTTCCTTCATTGTGCAAAGCTTTTAAGTTTAATTAGGTCCCATTTGTTTATTTTTGCTTTTATTTCCATTACTCTAGGAGGTGGGTTATAGAGGATCCTGCTGTGGTTTATGTTAAAGAGTGTTTGCCTATGTTTTCCTCTAGGAGTTTTATCGTTTCTGGTCTCACATTTAGATCTTCAATCCATTTTGAATTTATTTTTGTGTAAGGTGTTAGAAAGTGTTCTGCTGCTGCTGCTACTAAGTCACTTCAGTCGTGTCTGACTCTGTGCGATCCCATAGATGGCAGCCCACCAGGCTCCCCTGTCACTTGGATTTTCCAGGCAAGAACACTGGAGTGGGTTGCCATTTCCTTCTCCAATGCATGAAAGTGAAAAGTGAAAGTGAAGTCACTCAGTCGTGTCCAACCCTCAGTGATCCAATGGACTACAGCCTTCCAGGCTCCTCTGTCCATGGGATTTTCCAGGCAAGAGTGCCAGAGTGGGTTGCCATTGCCTTCTCCGAGAAAGTGTTCTAGTTTCATTCTTTAACAAGTGGTTGACCAGTTTTCCCAGCACCACGTGTTAAAGAGATTGTCTTTTCTCCGTTGTATATTCTTGCCTCCTTTGTCTAAGATAAGTTGTCTATAGGTGTGTGGATTTATCTCTGGGCTTTCTATTTTGTTCCATTGATCTGTATTTCTGTTTTTGTGCCAGTACCATACTGTCTTAATGATTGTAGCTTTGCAGTATAGTTTGAAGTCAGGTAGGTTGACTCCTCCAGTTCCATTCTTCTTTCACAAGATTGCTTTGGCTATTTGAGGTTTTCTGTATTTCCATACAAATTGTGAAATTATTTGTTCTAGTTCTCTAAAAAATACCATTCGTAGCTTGATAGGGATTGCACTGAATCTATAGATTGCTTTGGGTAGTATACTCATTTTCACTATATTGATTCTTCCGATCCATGAACATGGTATATTTCTCCATCCATTTGGGTCACGGCCATTTCTTACCAAGACACCAGTGACTGTTTCTGCTTCTGGAAAATGGCTATCCTCAAATTTAAAAAAAAGATTTATTTATTAATTATTGTTGTTGTTCAGTCTCTAAGTCATGTCTGACTCTGTGACTCCATGAACTGCAGCATGCCAGGCTTCCTTCTCCTGGTGTTTGCTCAAACTCAGGTCCACTGAATCAGTGATGCCATTGAACCATCTCACCCTTTGTTGCCCCCTTCTCCTCCTGCCTTCAATCTTTCCCAGAATCAGGGTCTTTGATTTTATTTATTTTTGGCTGTGTTGGGTCTTTGTTGCTGTGCTTGGGCTTTCTCTAGTTTTGGCAAGTGGGGGCTTCTCTCTAGTTGCAATGCACAGGCTTCTCCTTGTGGTGGCTTCTCTTGTTGAGGAGCGTGGACTCTAGAGCACAGGCTTCAGTAGTTGCAGTGCATGGGTTTAGTTGCTGTGCAGCATGTGGGATCCTCCCAAACCAGGAATCGAACCCATGTCCCTTGCATTGGTAGGTGGATTCTTAACCAATGGACCTCCAGGAAAGCCCTGTCTTCAGGTTGACTTGAGGTACTCATGCTCTTCCCAAAATTCTGGAGGGAATGGGGTGGAAAGATCTCTGTAATATAGGAAACCAGCCAGGCAGTGGTGGTGGAGGAGGAAGAGATACCTTTAAGATGTTTGGGCATTTTTTCCAAAAAGTTGGAAAAGAAATATATGGTGTCCCTTGCGTTTGTAGGTTTGCTGCGTAGTGATGTTCAGTATCAGTTTTCTGTAAGAAGCAAATAGACAAGTATAATGACTGGTGTTTGGGAGGGAAGGGAGAAGCATGTTGACATTAGTGGTCTAATGTCACTAATGGTGTTGTGCTTGGTGCCCTATGAATGTTTGCTCATTTAATCCTCAAGCAACACCACAGGGAACATATTATCCCACTTGTCTTATGGATAAAGAATCTAACATCCCAAAGCTCATGTAACTCAAACAAATATGATAGAACTAGGGTTTGAGAACTAGAATATTTGTCTGGACCCAAATCTTTGAGGGAATATGTGGGAATTAAAAAAATAAAAGAGATGTGATGGTAAAGGTACACATTATAATACAGTCAGTTTGTTTTTCTGCTCTCTTGGGAAGTGAGGCAAGAAAGAAGAAATTTTGTTAATCCAAAGGATAAATTCATTCATATTTTTAGGAGCTGTGATGGGCTTGGGTCAGGGCTGGTGAATAGATTAAATCTTTGGTGCCTAATCTGATCCATTGGTAGTGGCTGCTCAGTGGGAAATTGATTAATGATGCTTGGCTGCCATAATAGGATGGGGTATGAGTGACCCAGTTGCTATTGATACCTACTCATAAAGTGGCTGTTCTGAATAGTACAGGAAAATTGCTCTGTTGAATGCACACATTAGGGCATGTGGATTATATCTTTTTAAAACAAAGGTATGAGGTGGATAGTAAGCACAAGTGGCAGAAACTGAGAATCTAGGTGAGAATGGGCAGATATTATGTGATAACATTTTGTGTTATCATAGAAGATGAGTGAGTGAATGCTCAGTCACTCGGTCGTGTCCATCTCTTTGTGACCCAATGGACTATAGCCCACCTGCTTTTCTGTTCATGGGATTATCCCAACAAGAACACTGGAGTGGGTTGCCATTTCCTTCTCTGTATCTTCCTGATCAAGGGATCAAACTGCTGTCTCCCACATTGGCAGGTGGATTCTTTTCCCACTGAGCCACCTGGGAATAGGAGATAGTGAACTTATAATTCTTCAACTGCCTCCAAGAGAAGCAGCCCTATCTGGGCAAAAAAGAGATATCAGGGAGAATCCAGGAAGTGAGCCCTTTTCCTAGTAAAGTGGTTACTAGCCAGGGGACTGTTGGAGCTAGACAGATCGCATTTCAAATCCTGGAACTTAGGAGCTACATGACTTTGGGTTTTTACCTCTGTATTCTCTTTTATAAAATATGAATACTACCCCCAACTCTTGACGTTATTCTGAAAATGAAGCAAGGTAAATTATTAAAAGGCTTTGCATACAGCAGGTACTCAGTGGACTGGAGTTATAAATTTAGAAACCATAGTATCATTTTGGGCTTCCCCGGTGGCTCAGCAGTAAAGAGTCCGCCTGCAATGCAGGAGCTGCAGGTTCAATCCTTGGGTCGAGACGATCCCCTGGAGGAAGGAATGGCTACCCACTCCAGTATTCTTGCCTGGATAATCCCATGGACAGAGGAGCTTGGAGGGCTACAGTCCATAGGTTTGCAAAGAGTTGGACATGACCGAAGCAGCTTAGCATGCACGCTGCAATTATCATTTACTGTGTTCCTTTATGATGGAGGAGTCACTGTGCTTGTCTCCATTTTGAAACTGACAAGATATGAGGAAGGGCCCAGTTCCCTGCCACATCTTAGCTAGTGACAAACCTTAAGCATTATATAGCACAAGTTGAGAACTCAGTGATCTACACAGGCTCACAAAGCTTTAGCAGTCCTGTGTGTGCAGATGACATCTTGAGTACTGGCTCTTGAGTACCTTCTCCAAGCCACTGTATCCTGCATTTCGGGGTGCTGTCCTTGATGGGGAAAGCCCTCAATGAGGGGCACTTAATTTTGACTCAGATTGATTCCAGCCCTCCATACACAGGTGTCTAATGACCCCTCCCATGACCCAACTTCAGGATGTACTTGGCTTCCTCTATTACTATTAATGGAAACTGTGTTCCAAATTCCCCCTCCTGCTGCAGTCAATTTACCTCTTAATGCCTAGCAGAGGCTGCCCAAAAAAGATTGGCAACATTGTTCAGTGTTTAAAGGCTCCACTGTGTGTTGAAAATTACTTAAATGGGGGGATAATGAACAATCACCAAATTGAAGCTTGCTCAAGCTGAGACCAAAGAAAGGCTTTGAATAGAGGTTGACCTATGACCAAAGTTATTAGCTGGGGAGTGTGGAGGGGGGTGTGGAGGTGGGAGGAGGGTGTAGAGGTGGGGTAGGGTATCAGTTTCCCAAGCTCAAGAGAGATCAGACCTGTTAAAGCAGGAGGCGTGTGGAGCTTTTCACTGTTTGCAGGTTACCTATAACATTTCAGGGAATTCTGGACAGGCACACCTTCTCCTCTAACCTATCCTCTGGACAGGGTAAAAAAAACTGAGAAGCGATTGGAGTCTTCCACTGTCTGCATGGGCTTGCCATGTGAATTCACTACTGATTTCCTTCCTGATGGTAATTTCTCTGATGGGGTGAGGTCTCCCATTTGGAAGGACTGAGCCTCAGATTCTTGCCCTCTTCTCTCCTGAAATGAGTATATGATGATACCTATCTCATAGCACCGTAATGATGAATTAGAGTCATAAATTTAGAAATCGTGAGTTTTCTAAGAAATTGTGTTCTTCTTTTATGATGGAGGAGCCATTGTTCTCATCTCCATTTTGATCAGTAGTCTTGCAATGCAGATGTCATAATCCACATTGGGAAAATGTGACACTGAGCTGCATAGAATTGAGGTTTCTTACCCAAGACCTCACAGTTAGGAATGAAAATCTGTGACTCCAAATATGATGTTTATCCCATCTACACAAGATGACCTTTAACATGAGACCGTCTCTGACTGTCTGATTTTACCTGACAACTCACCATTGCCCAGGACAGAGGCAGGCAGACATCAGACCAATTTCTTTTTCTCTTTTAACAACGAGGATGACTCTCTCATCGCTGTGCTAAGTCACTTCAGTCATGTCTGACTCTGCAACCCCATGGACCATAGCCCACCAAGCTCCTCTGCCCATGGGATTCTCAAGGCAAGAATACTGGAGTGGGTTGCCATGACCTTCTCCAGGGGATCTTCCCAACCCAGGGATCGAACCTGCGTCTCTTGTGTCTTCTGCATTGGTAGACAGGTGCTTTACCACTAGTGCCACCTGGGAAGCCCTGTGAAAACCCAGTCTGGTGCAAAGCTATCATTACCACTCAGGATATATTTATGTGTTTTTTTGTTTACTAATCTGTTCTCACAAATGCTGAACATTGATCAACTGTGAGACCAGTGGTGGACGTTGGCCGGCCGATACCTGATTTTACCCGACTATTCACCATTGCCCAGAGACAGGCAGACAGCAGACCTATTTCTTTTTCTTTTTAACAACTAGGATGACTGTCTCAGCAATGGCCAGCCCAGTTTGAAATGGACAAGATATGAGGAAGGGTCCAGTTCCCTGACACATCCTAGCTAGCAGTAAGCCCTTAAGTGTTCCATGGCACAAATTGAGAACTCAGTGATCTACAGAGGCTGACAAAGCCTTGGTAGCTCTGTTTATGCAGAAGGTGACCTCTTGAGCCGGGAGAGTGGTTTGCAGTGACATACAGATTGCCTTGCAGCCCGAGCCTTCCCTGGGGGCCCTCTTCCACGCTCCTACAGCCCATTGACCTCCCTTACCATCATGCTCACCTCCTACTGCACTTGTCTGTGTGGCTCTTTATCTCCCGACTCTACCTGAGTGTGGGTTCCTGGAAGACAGAGACAAGGTCTAATGCATCTTCACATCCCAGTGGGATGTGGGAGACCAGGCAAAGAGTAGGTAGGTAATCAGTACAGGAAGAGAATGAGAGCACATGAGAGTGAGGAAGTGGGAGGGGGGAGACAGAGACAGAGATCGAGGTAGAGATGGAGAGTGAAAGAGAGGCAGAGACAGAGATAGAGACGTGGAGAGAGATAGACAGAAGCAGAGGTGGAGAGAGATAGACAGATGGAGAAAGAGAGATAGAGACAGGGACAAAGAGAAATAGAGAAAGACATCGAGGGAGGAAAGATAGACTAGGGAGATAAAGAAGAAAAGAGGGGAAGACAGAAAACAGGGGGGATGAAGACTAAAGTGAGAAAAGAAAAAAGAAAGTTGGGAAGGAAGAAAGGAGGAAGAAGGAGGAGAATAAAGGAAAAGATAGGAAGGAAGGGCAGACTCTATAGGCCAGTTTTTTGTTTTTTTTTTTTAAGTACTTCAAAGTTGAAGTTAATTTTTAAAAAAAAAATGTTTATTTTTAGTTGAAGGATAAGTGCCTTACAATATTGATATATGGCAGAAACCAGCACAATATAGGCCAGCTCTTGAAAGGTTTCTCTTTGGTTCTTTTCCAAGGCATAAATTCTTTTTTAAAAAAAATTAGTATTTATTTATTTTAAAATCTATTTTATTGAAGCATAGCTGATTTACAACTTTGTGTGAATTTCTGCTGTAGAGCAAAGTGACTCAGTTACACACATATGTACGTTCTTTTTTATATTCTTTTCCATGATGGTTTAATCCCAAGATATTGAATATACTTTCCTGTGCTCTGCAGTAGGACCTGGTTATTTATCCACTCCATTTATAATAGTTGCATCTGCTAATCCCTAACTCCTTGTCTGTCCCTCCACCCCACAACTTGGCAACCACAAGCCTGTTCTCTACCAAGATACAATTTCTTAAGTTGTCAAGGTGGACATGGAGCTGCAGGGAGAGCTTAGTTTTGTTCCACATCAAACTCTCTAAAGCTCAGTCCTCATCTGTGAAATGGGCTTAACCGTGTTGACCTCACATGATTGTAAGAATTAAATTATATAATAACAATAAAAAAGCCACAATCTCCAAAGCAGGGGAGGCTGAAGCCAAAATGAGGTAGTTCAGAGGCCAAAACATCCTGAAAAGCTCAGCCAGGACGTAAGGATCTTGGAGAGAGCCCAGCTTTGGATGCATGAAGACCTCTCAGCCTTCCCCATTTTAAGGTTGCAATTGTTAAATTCTGTTATGAGACATTTTCCTCTGGCTTTATAGGCCCGTGTCTGTGAACGGGACCTTTCCTGGGGTTCACACAGACTGTGCTATTTTGAATGCTGCATCATTAAGATAATTAGGTGCCCAGACAAAGTTTAAATACTATTAAGGATTTGGTGCACACTGGCTGGCCCTTTGAGGTGGCGTCATTTGGGGATACAGCCTTTGCTTGCTGCTGGCTTTTGGAGGCCAGAAACTTGCCTAGGACAAAACAGCAATGCTTGTCAAAGGAAGAGAAGGAAAAAGGAAGGAAGGGGGCATAATTCTGAGCTCTAAGTGCAGGTGATCAGCAGGAATTCTGCACCCATGGTCTGTTTAATTTCATCCTCCTAGTAGACGATCAGGTGTGCACTGTGGCTTCCACGTTTCAGATGAAGATACAGGGTGATGGAAGGTTGAAGGCTCGTACCAGGGTCAAGCCTCTAGGAAGCCCCACTGGCCAGGTGGCCGTAAGCACCTCCCTTCAGGTCTCTAAGCCTAAATGTGCTGACTTGGAAAGTGAAGATAACAATAATACTACCAGGTAGGGTTGATAAGAGAATCAAGTAAGAGGGGACATATATAACGCTCTTATCACAGTGCTGAGCAGCTACAAAGAACCCGATAAGTGTGAGTTAATATTCTTATGCATTCTGCGATTATCTGGACCCAAATCCTACACTTGATGTATGAATCTGTAAGCTCAGCTTATGTGTCCTTCGGAAATGGAGTGTCCTGCATGGACATGAGTCCCATATGTACATGAAGTCTGGAAATCCCTTGTTCTGTCTGGGACATGAACACTCTGGGTTTCCATTGCACTGTAAGAATTCAGCTATGCTGTGTCTGTGTACCCAGGTCTGCATCATGATGCTGTAAGAATTTCATGTGGCTATGTCTGTACACAAGCTCCGACCTGTGTGTTTGCAAACCCACCTCAGCAGTGATGGTAAAAATTAATATCCTCACAGAACTTTGCTGTTTACAGAAGAGCAGTTTTCTGTATATGTATTTATCTCATCTTTCCAAGGACTCTGGGTCATTGATTGCTGTTTATCTTGTCCTCAACTTGCTAATATTTTGGTCTACAAATGTTATCTGAGCATCTTCTTTATGTCAGACTGTTCTAGACACAAAGGTGAGTAAG